>JAQFYB010007877.1:0-10356 GCA_034694085.1 Pogonognathellus longicornis
CAATCATATTGCTTGTTATTGGCAATAAACTATGGTGCATTGTATATCTTTATACTATAGATTGTAAAATTTTTCCACACAATAATAGTATCCAAACGGCCCTTAAACGACTCCTCTTGCTCCTGATCATTGTAGTCTTTAGAACTCTCGATTTTTACAACATGACTGTGCTCAATATTCATTCCGCTAGAATTTGGTTCATTACTTTGCATAATCAATGATTCCGTCGTTGAATGATGTTGATTTGTCGAAAATCCTTGTGACTCCAATCTCGAAGCGTGCAAATGTATCATTTCTTGAGCGAGAGTTGATCCATTTATTTGTTGCTGCGGATTATTTATCCTTTCTTCTTGCTCCGTACTCACAGCTGATTTACGTCGTTCTAAGATCGACAGTGAAAATTCTACTGTTAAAGTCGAAATTTGTTTCTGTAATCTTCCAAGTTCAGCGGTAAGGTTAGTAAGCAAAAGCGCCGAGTTGAAACAGGAGTTGCACAAAACAATTTCTTCCGTAGAATCAGTACCTTTCTCATTTAAAACTTTTTTTACTATTGAATCATGTAAGAACAGTTTGCAATTAGCAAACATTACTTTTGACTGTTCTGCCGCTTCACAAATTCGGTGTGTAAACTCCGATTTGTTCAAACAGAGCCAACACAGTGGCCGCTCATTCTGCTGTGACGATTCCATATTTTAATACTAACTTTGGTTTCGGATGAAATTGAGATTTTAATTGTACTTTTATTGTTAAATGCCGTGTTCTATTTCAAATAATATTTATAAGATTGACGATTGAACAGTTGAATTGAACTTGCTGTACTCACGCCAATTTCAACAATTTAGGATCGAACTTGTATTTTGTATGTACGTGCGGCGACCAAGTGTATCTCAAATTATAGTTTCATTCAAGTACCTGGTGTAGACTCTGTACACTGTGTACACGCATAAAATATGTATTGATGAGACGACCAGATTTCCAAAGTCACAAATCAGTAAACCTGTAAACTTCCAGCAGGAGGGGAGTTGGGGAGTACAGTACGAGTTACAACTTACCAGGTCATTTTGGGGTAGGACAAAATTAAAATGAGCATCAAATGCGTAAAAATTAACCTAAAATGCAACAAGCTCGAGCGTGCAAAGCGAAACAATTTTCCAATTGTATTCATTTATTTTGCAGAATTACCGCTTTTTTGATAGAAAACAATTACGCCAATTTGGATTAAAATCCTCCTGAAATCGATAAAATTCTCGCATGTCGTGAAAAGTTTTGCGATTTTGTGCTTTTGTGGTGAAATGACCCTGTTTGTTTTGATTTTGCCAAAATTAAGTTAATTTGATTTGACCAAAATAATGCTAACATGCATAAGTGTTGCTTGTAAACGAAGATTTTTCAATTTTCTGAATTTTTATAGCATGAACGGCATGAAGGTGTATATTATGGTGTTTTTTGTGATGTTGCACTAATGCAAAAATAATGAACCAATGCTATTATTTGGGAACTTTGACCATTTTTGCGAGGTTGTTCCGGCCTTATTCCCTTATAAGCCATGCTGATAAGAATATAGCATGGCACAATGTCATGCCCCTACCAGTAGAAAAGGAGGCATTAGAGAATAACGTCGGGAAAGAGGGATCCTTCAATTCCTTCATCATTGCAAACAGAATTGACTATGATTTGGGAGCTTTGAATACTTTTAGGGGGTTGCTCCCGGCCTTATTCCCGAACACCATGAATACAGCATATGACCCCATGGCAAAATAAAGCATAAGCCATCCATATTTGTAAGTTTGTATAGTAGTTTGGAAGTAAACAAACCCCTCTGTTCTTGATTACCCACTATCTTCAAATGAAAATGAAGAGACATCCGATGGAAAGCTAAAAATGTAAATACTCCTAGTCTCGGCAACATGAATCCAGTGTTCGGTATCAGAGATACTTTATGAAATTCAATTTCAGTCTGCCTTTCTGTTCGTTTTGGCTATAACTCAAGGACGTATAGGCATAATTCGTTCAAACTTTCCAAGAGCTTAGAGCTCAGTGAACTTATTGTTAGTTGGGGGTTTCACGCAAAGCGATTATAATCTGAATAGGATTATTTTTATTTTCGACTATAATCGTTTAAATTGAGTGCTCTGATTATTTTAAGGAATTAAACTGCTCATATTGCCGCAAAATCTGAATTATCGGATTAGTTGTGAGTGAGAATGGATTAAATCGTTAATAGCGAGTCAAAAAAATATTTGTATTTTCGCAAAATTAATCGATTGTTTTAATTCGTGCGCAAGCGCTGTTTCATTCGATTATTTCCAATAATTCAATTATGAAAATAGTCGGTTTATAATCGCTTTGCGTGAAACCCCCTAGTGTTACTAAGAAACAGCATGTACATGTACTTATCCAATGTCGTCTAGTGGATCTACATCCACTGATAATTAGTCGGTCTCCCTGGTAATTGAAGTAAATAAAAATATACTCACTTTTTACAACAAGGACGTTTTCAGTGTCCTTTTCTCTAAACAGGGCTTCAATTTTTTGTTGACTTTGTAATTCGTTACTTTGATTTCGGTGATTGTTAGAAAAAAACTGAGAAGGCAATCCCGAAAAGTCTAAATCCGTTATGTCTTTAGCTTTTGTTAGCATTAGCTGACCAATTTTCTGTTTTTTTGGTTTCGTTCCGCTCTTTCATATAATTGTATTTAAGTTTTGTAAGAAACTTTTGCATTTATTAAACAGCTTCTTTGATTCATCAGTTGGAAAAATTTACGATCGTTACGTGGCGATAAGTTTTGCTGAAACAAACCAAATAAACTAAAGTCTCAAAATACATCAACTGGTTGATTTCATTTTACTATTATTTTACTATTTACAATCGGCACGGTTGACAATAGATAGTTGATTGAAATAATTTGTTTTGAACACTAAAGAAATAAATTTTTAAACTACTAGTCAACAATTTATTTTCTACACAGTTTTCTCAATTTCTAGGAGAAAAGTTACCTTTTGTATTTGTAAATATAATACGCTGCTCAAGGGCGTCTCATACTACAATTTTTTATGTACGTGAAATAGTTGTTCGGCTTTCACAAAATATGATTGCAAAAAATGTGACCAGTGCAGTGCGTTGGAACATCATTGGAAAAATTCAACATTTAATTTCGTAAATATAACCTAAATATATTACAAATTCAAAGTTAGGCATTCTCCACTTATACAGCTTTATATTTTCAGGGAACAAAACAAGACTAGCATTATATAAACCTTATTAGAATCAGAATCAATTTTGAAATTTCAATGTACAGGGGGGATATATTGATTGCCGTTATATTCCTATCTCCACCAGTCCCCAAAGGGTTCTAACATAAACGATCTGCAGTACAGTCTTTTGCAGATAATCTTTTTGTGTGTTTTTCAGATATAATGATATAATGCGTTCTCAAACCATTGTGTAAGGGCAGGAATTCTATTTTTCTATTAATTTGAAATCAATTGCATTTGAAAGACACACCCCTTGGAAGCATTTTGTACATTCCACATGTTTTTCATTATTCCTCAGGTGCAGGTTGGGGGTGTGCGGAGCATTTTGACTTGTATATGTTTGAATTTGGAATGCTGTAAGTCGGTCATTTTTATCCGATTGGGTTCTTTGTGCATCAGATTAATAATAATATTTTCCAATATACCTACCTACCTTTTATAACGTGATACAAAAAATATTTTCCCCCAACCAAATCGATTTTTGAATTTTTATGAGAATGTTTTTTCTTCGCATTCATGAATCATGATTATTTGTAGCTAGTTAGGCTATGCTAAAATATTCAGTTAGGTTAAAACGTTCAAAAATAGATTATTTCTCAGAAATACGCAGCACAACCAGTCAAAAATTTGACAAACATTCAAAAATGGATTTGGCAGGAAAATATTTCATGGATCTTATAAAAAATAGGTACATTGGGGAATACCCTTTTCAATCTGATTTAATACAATCAGATAAAAAAAATGGGCGACTTACAGCATTCCAAATGCCAACCATCAAACTGCTCCACACATTCCCACCTGGAGAATTATGCGAAAATCTGGAGTATATAGAATGCTTCCAAGGGGTGAACCTTTCAGATACAATTGATTTCAGATTAATAGAAAAATCGAATTCCTAGCCTTACACATTAGGTTGAGATACGGTCATACGTAATTTCATCAAACTATAAATCGAATTGAAAACAGGAGAAAATGTCAAGTTGAAATATAAAGTCAATATTATCATAATTAGTTATTCCCGCTTGTATTTTTTAACTTCATATTGGACGCCTTAATTTTCCATTTGTTTGGATGAAATCACACACCTATTTGAAATTGCAAAATTATTATCTAAAAAGATCTGTTTGAGAGTACCTATTAGAATTCCCTGGGGTATGTTGGGGACAGGTGACAATAATTATTGGTAGCAATCATTATGTCCATCCTTGTATTACGTGTTTGTTTTTCCAAATACAATTTGTGTTTTAAAAAATTAAATTATGTACTTAACTCACTGTATTTGATTTATGGAGTTGGGCTTACCGAAATAGACGTAGTAGTTAATAGCTTTGTGTTATTATTATTAATATTTCGAAAGTAAATAAATATTTTTACAATTATGACTGACTGTTCCTACTGAGTACGGAGGCTCAACCCCACAGCTGATTCGTCAATCCAGAATTACTTGTTATAGCCTCAGGCAAAATGTTTAATTTCCTCAAATTTTCAGCGTAGTGCATCATTTCGGAAGTGACAACTCCATGACGAGGTCCTCCATCCTTGAGAATAACTAAACTAGCAATGCGCTGCTTCAGCTTGGTTCTGAATATTTGGTCAACTCGAATTAGGAGCGGGGATATTTGAGTGTTGGTTAGAACTGGTCCAATGGCTTCCCTAAACTTGTATATACTTTTTGACACATTAGTAATGGCTATTGAAGGTACTGGAGGACGGGCTTCCCACATTGTCAATTCATTTTCAATGACGTCGGCCAAAATTGTGACCATTTTATTTTCCACGTCCTCACTATGCCGAACAATTTCCAAATGAACTGTGTCCACGTGTTTTAGTAGATGTTGATTTTTGGCAGGCAACACATTTTGAAAGATGACTTTGATTTGAGGAACAATATTTGCGATGAGACTGAGTCCACTCACAACCACAGCTAAATTGGCAACAGTCACAGATTTACACACTTTCAACTCCACAGCACCCGCTCCTAGCACTAAATGAGCAATTCGGGCATTTGCGCCACGCAGAAGATCCACAGCCCCAAGAACAATCTCCGCATTTTCTGTTATTGTCACCAAATGACTGTATTCCATGATGACACTGAAAATTATGAAAAACACTTCCGCAGTGTTTGTTATGGACGATTGTTCCATGTCTTTGGCATTTGAGTCCCCAGAGGAAGAGGAAGGAGGAGGGGGACTGAAATCTTTAAGCTCGTATGAGTTGCTGTCACTTTCAGCTGAAGCTGCAGCAAGGTCCTTAAATAATTCCATCATTTTCAGTCCCAGCTGTTTCTCTTTGTCCGCCGGTTTCCATTTTTCTCGATCCAAGGCTCCATTCACGAGCTCGGTTTGCATTTTGTGAAAAGTTCTAAAATATTCACTAGTTTGACTTTTCATTTCTGACGACACCGTGTAGCGAAATGTTGGAGGTAGTAAATTGTCTAATTGGCTAAATCCATTTGTAAACTGCTCCAGCTGAGTCACAAACAACTTTGACGTTTTCAGTGTCTCAAAAAATTCGGCATCCACCAAATAAGTTTTTCTACACCGTAGGATTTCACAAAATCTTTCATCAGCTGTTAGAGTTGTTTTCTCCAGTTGGTTTGCTAATTCGGAAGATAAAGTTGAAAATATTTGTTGGGATATTAACGGCTCTTCTTGTTCAGGCATGTAGGTCGTGACTTGCATATTTTCCACGTTTCTGTTGCCTATAGCTGAGTCAGCGCAAGTGTGAAACAAAAGAATGACTTCTTTTATGTGTTCCAAGAGTTTCACTAATTTTCCACCCAAGTCAGTGATCATTTTAATCCAAAGAGCAGATGGCAACTGGGAAATCGCTTGTTGAATTGAATTACTTCCGGTTCCTATCAAAGAGTCTGATTCTGATACAGCTTCGATTAGAGTTTGCTTACAAGTTGTCATCATTGAGGTTGTAATTTCTTTTGATAAAACTGTCACAATCGGAGCAACCTTTTCAAGTCGAAGATATCCCCAAATAATCGAAATCAGTCGGTCTTTGTCGATAAATGTTTTAAGCTGTTCGACAGGTCGGTTTAAATCAGCTGATAGGTTTCTTTCTAGCTCGGCCCTTAACATTTTTTCTATTGCTCCTCGAATTTCAACTAATTGAGAATCCAAATGTCGAAATGATAAGAGACCCTGCAATTCTTGCCGAAGCACTTCCTGTGTTGTTGTAATTAAATCCAGCGCACCAACATAGTCTGAGTTTCCAAGCAAAGATTGGATTGCACGTTGAGCTTGGTGCACTGTACCCATTAATTGTAATTTTTGGTGTAAAGCACAAAGATGAGAAGCTTTTTTGGAATATTTGACAATATTCAATGGAGCGACGATATAATCCTTTTTCACATCTTCTAAATTGTTTTTTATTTTTTGAAGGCAAACCACAGCTTTGTTTACTTTTTCCGCAACTTGATCTTGGGTGGACACCGCAGAAAAAAATGCTGACGATTTTTTACTGATTTGTTGCGCCAATCCAACTTCGATTCTGTCCAAGTAATGACTTAGTTTGTCTTGAACTAATTTTGACGGTAAGTGGACGCTGTCAACACCATACACTTCTTTGAATGTTTCCAAATTGGATAAGGCAAATTTCTGAGTGAAATAAATCTTGGGCACTTGATTAGCTTCAGAAGTCAAAACATTATCTCTGGAGCCAAGTTGAGGGAAAAAAGAATTCGGCGAGCCAAAGTCGTGAATATTTGTCAAACACGTTGAAGACTTTCGCTCTTGTAGTTTTCTATATCTTTTTAACAGTTTTCGACAGTAAGGCGCAAAGTAGGAATTAGGAACTTCTGGTAGCAAAGGAGAAGGAGTAACTATAGAAGTGTCCAGAAATGACTCTCCCCATGTACGAGTAAAAAAGTCTTTTTGCTTTCCCCGCTTCGGATCGTTCAGAATTGCTGGAAGATTTTGAGCGCAAGCATACACAGACCAATTCACTTGTGTATCACTCATTGCTGAAGTAGATTCTGGAAACACCTATACAATGCAAAACAACACAATTACTCAATCAATATATAATTAATACCAAATAAAAAAATAAAATGTTATTAAATATATAATATGAGTACACAAACAGTTTATAATACAATAATTTTATAACAACTATTAGACACATATATATATAATTCACTGCAAACAATTTTTGCTTGATTTGATCGTAATCATTTAAATAATACATTTTTATGAAAATATGCACAATAAAATAAAATTCCGGTCAAGTGCGCTTCAATATAATATAAAATATCAATTCCTAACAAAGGTTGGGGCTGTCCGTTACCCACTCTAATTAGTTGTGCCGCATTATACATATTTTTTGGAGTGCATTTTGACACAATGGCACAATTACAACTAAAAATCGGGTATCATATGACATTATTACTTTAATTGAACGGCCTACATTGAGGAATTGGTAACTTGCATTTTAAAATACAGTTAAAATGGATATTTTGTAGTTTGTGTTTTTCGATGATCAAAGTAAATATATTAATATGTAGGTATACTATTTTGCGAGAAGAAAATGCAAAGGATTTACAATATTTGCATAATTTGAGCTGTAAATAGATATAATATAATTTGTAGTTGGAAAGTGATGTATTTTGACCATCACTGATGCATTTGTTTACGTATAATGACAAATGCAAAAATAAAAATTGAGTACCTCAATATGGGTTGTTGATAGTTGTTGAATATTTTTGAGCCCAGGCATAGACACCAGCATTTAATACACTTTCATAGCAATCGACTCATTATGACATAGATACAGGAAACACCTTAAATTAACCAAATATATAATCATTCAATTAATTTATACTAAAAGGACAATATCTAAAGGATCGATAATTAGCATTTAGCAAACAATTTACAATATTGACAATTGATATGAACAGTTGGAATTACAAAACAAGAAGTGGTTGTTAAAACGGAATTCAACATTATGAGCAGTGTGACTGTATTGTATAACAACCGGCTTAAAATATACATACAACAAAATATAAAAGTTGTAAATACAACGCATGTGGGTGATTGATTAAAATTAAAATTGAATAATAGAAAGTAGAAGGTAGGGATTAAGTTTTACGGTGTGAATACAAAACAATGTTTACTTTTTTGTATTTGTTGTGCAAATATTTAATTGAACTCAGGTGGCAGACAATATTCAATCATTGACCAATTTTCTAGAGTATGACACATTGTCCCTTAACGATCGCTGATTAGATGCTAGAACCTGAAAGAATGTCAAAAAAATCAAATTACTAAACCTTATTTGTATTAGTATCTTTAAATGAACTATTTGTAGAACACAGTAATAAGGTAAATATTCAATGTTCAACGTGTCAGTATGGTATGGTGAATGTGGAATGGGAATGTAAGCAGTCAAATTTGAAACAGCTGTTTCATCAATAAATTACACTCACGGTATTCAAGATCAAGTAATATTAAATGAAAAATCAGCAGTTCATTATTTGATGTATACGTTCTGTAATTTAAACCAGTATAATTTTGAAAGAGAATAATAAAAGAATATAATATTTGACAAATAATATTTTGTCAGCTGCAGATTATAAATTGTTGGGAAATGAATCCAAAGTTTGCGCCAAGCACAAATCCCAGAATCACTCCTTGTGTATTCCGTCTGCAGTGAGAATATACACAACTCAAGTTTCCTTTTTCATGGGGTAAAAACCACACCCAAAGCCAAATAGCTACTAAATCGGGGATGATTTTTTTTAAATAATTAAATTCTGTAATATATCTATCATTTTGATTGTATTTTTTTAAATACAACCGATGAATTTGAAAAATTTGATTTGAAAAATTATTTTCAAATCTTCATACTGGGCTCCTATGAATTATTTGTCAATCTTATTGAAGTCACACAAATTCCCCTAGGTACGGTATTAGGGGCGCCCTTTAAATTTGACATTTTAAGTTTATATCTTAAATTCTTACATCTAGACGCATAAGATAAACATAAGGCGGACTCGTGTTGGCTCAGCATTAGAGACATGGAAGTTGACCATTGACATAACAACATAACAAATATGGGGCATTGTACATAACTGTCATCACAGCATAACAAATACAGGACAGTTTGCATAACTGCCATTGCCATCACAGCTTAACAATTACTGGGCTTGTGCATAAGTACCATCACAGCAAGGTTGTCTTGACAACAAAATATCATCTTCTTCTTACAGGTTTGGAATATAACAAAATTCCAAACAAAATTAGTGAAGCAAAGATTTGCCCACCATTGCCCACCACACAACTATACTGACCTCATCATCAGAGTCTCGTGGAAAATCTTTGTGGTTTCACATGTAGCCTGAAATCACGAGAATACACCGTTCACGGTGTATAGAGTAGAATCGCTTGAATTGCTTTAGGTTGATTTTTATTAGATTAAGGTGACCAGATTTGAAAAGTAAAAAACAATACACCCCCAGTAGAGGCTTAGCCAGGTCACATAATACATTTGGGGGGGATAGAGTCCGATAGAGCAAAAAAGGAGGTTCAAGTGTGTCAGAGCGGTACCCGTAATTTAAGGCTGTATTTAGGGAGGTAAAACGGGCGAATGCCTATCCTGAAATTGGAAAATTAGGTTATTTTACCAAAACAACGCAAATATTGAAAACAAATTCGCGAATTTGACGCATTTTAGGATAATTTCGGTCTGAAATAGCTCCAATTTTTCATTGGTATTTCAAATCAAATCAAATCTTTATTGTCAAACTCAAATGCTCAGCCCTTACAGGTTGATCTACCGCAGAGGACATTATTATTATTGCCCATCCCGAAATGGAATCCTAAATACGGCTTGGCCGTAATTGGTTTCAGATTCTAACGAGTAAGCTAATTTTAGTCGAATTAACCTAAAATGCAAGAAATTTGCGCGCAGCGTGAAACATTTTGCAAATTTGTGCCCTTTTATGGCAAAATCGTCTATTTTTTGGGAATTTTGGATTAAATTCAGCAAAAGATCACAAAATCATCCCGGGTTTATTTGTGACTTTGTACATTTTTAAGACAAATGACTCGTTATATTTTTATTTTAGTAAAAGAATTGAGCTAATTTTGATCA
>JAQFYB010007878.1:0-10355 GCA_034694085.1 Pogonognathellus longicornis
AGCCATGTCATTACCAGTATTTCCATCAAAATATATACATAAGAATTTTACGGGATTCCACCCTTGTATCTAACTAGGAGATCCAGGCTCGCTTTCAGGAAATCCTAGGAAATATGCCAAGCCACGCCCCCGCATGGGGCGTGGTTTGGATTTCGGGATACAGGGTCCCCAGGAAATTGGAAGCGGACTACCACGCCCCCACTAGGAAATTTGGACAAATTTCATCCCTGCTCTAAAGACTCTTACTTGGTAGACTTACTTACATTTAGTATATTTTCCGAAAATATCGTAGCGACGACGTCAAATTTTCTTGTTATATTTGTATTTTGAAGTCATAATAAAACAGAAAGAGTTAAAATTCACTGTATGATGCCTATTTTGGAGATGGGGATCTTTCAGGAAACGGGTGAACGGATGTCCAATATGATGGACCTCTCTAAATGCTCCAAGAAATTTCCTTTCCATTGGTACCCACCACAATCCTCTGGGTGTAGTCTACCAAGAGTTAGCGTTTTATAAAAAATTAAGCTGTGATTTCAGGCTTCATGGGACACCATGGAGTTTCTCCCGCATTCTCAATACGGCGTTACACCACGAATGTGGGAGTCGGGAGTTTGGAGTACTCCAAACTCCCATATAAGGTCGGAGTATAGCATAAACGTGTTACACCATAATTTAAGCTCCACTCCCGAATTCAATGAGAGTGTGGAGTAAATTCAAGACATACATTCCGCGGCATGCTTTAAATGCACCGATTTCATGATCAACAAGTATAGGTGAATGATTTTTTACTGTTTTCGTGTCCAATATTTTTTGAAGTTGACAAAATGGTGGTGGGGTCCACAAATCATCATTGCGTTGATGGAATGACCAGAATGACCTTTCTATCTACACATTGTTCTTCATTTTCTGTTGGTTCATTTATTTTGATTAGGTTGCCCTCAACCAACCCGCAAACAGATGGAAATCCTCCTATGCTTCATTTATATAATTTATCTGCCATACTACAATTTCTTTGAACATTTCTTCCATTATAGCATCGATAACACGATGAATTGCCCGACAAATGGTTGCAGAGCAGACTCCGTGCATGTCACTCATCTCATGCCTTGATACTGTTCCCCATTTCCGAGAAAATGTAGTTTAATCAGAATTTGCTTTTGAGGAGATAAAGCATTATTCTTAGTAGTTCTGTGTGATATTTTGGCACCAATATACTGTAAAATTGTCTCAATTTCACTTTCTCTTACTCTAAAACGCTCCACAAATTCTCTGTCTGCAAGAAACACAAAATTGATGTTCTCCCGAAACACTAGCAAATCTTCGTGGCAAATCTTCGTGGCAAATCTTCGTCTGAATCTGAGTCACTAGAAAATAAAAGCCTTCGCACTGATGAATTCATTGCAAACAAGGTAATAAACACTGTTCTGCACATAAATAATATTACTATTGCTGACTCATAGTTTGAAAACAAAATTAAGTATGTAAAACAATTAAAACATGATAAAATGATACACTCCGATATGGAATGGGAGAGCTTTTACTCTACCAAAATAAATCAATTGGAGTTTGGAGTCTCTGTTAAGATTACTCCAAGAAGAGGTTTATGGTGTAACGCAATGCACGAATATTACTCCGAGATTATACTCCCGTCTCCCAACTCCAAACTCCCAAATTCATAGTTTTGGTGTAACGAAATATGCTTACTCCCAACTTTTTACTCCAAACTCCCGACTCCCACATTCGTGGTGTAACACCGGCCGCACACCCTTAAAGTTACACAAGAAATGAAAACTCACTTAAAGATGCTTTACTCCAAAGCGCTTTAAGCGCACATAATGTTGCACAACCACATTGCATTGTGTTATTGCTCATTAAATGCGCAAAATGATTCTCTACAAGACATGTATAGTAGTTTATTTCAAAATGACCTATGACCTTTTTGAGACAGGTCTAACTAAGGCTTTATCCAGCCCATGTATTTTTCCCTATGACAGTGTAGATGAATCATGCGGTATAATGCTATCACAAACTCTCACTCACCCTCTTACTCCTTATTAGTAGCGTCAGCTACTATTAGAAATGATCTGTCTGTTTGGACGTCTGTATGTCTGCTCTTTTCCCAGACTGGACTATACATGTATCTACTACACTATTAACACTATAAATGCCTATACCACTATGGGTAGGTAGGGGGGTCAGTGGGGGGAAGGGGGTTAACAGGTTGGGTGGAATTCAGAAAAAATTTAGGTCCGTTTAACCTCTATGTGCCTATTTCATAGCAATATCCTTTCATTTCAGTTAATCATCCGAAACACAAAGTTGGTAACGACGTTGTTGTGGAGTCCTTAATTTTTACTGTATGAATTCAATCTATCAAACGTTTTTGTTACTACGGAAATAAGTGGCTTTTTGCACATTTTTTTGTTTATAATTTTCATCAAAAATTATAAACTTAGCTGAGACGCGCAGTCAGTATTTTTAATCTAATACACCTACGGTTGGTCGCCAGACCAACCTACAACAAAATGTATTAGAGTTTCTCGTTAAACTATATTTTTAATAGGATTAGGATATGAAGATTATTACCTAAAACAAAAAATTCAAATGCTTAATACATATCACAAGATAATTATATGCAACTACCATAATTATCATTCAGAATCATTTTTTCCCTTGTGACAATTTGTGAACTATTTTTGCTGAATCTAAAATGTGATTCTGAAATCTAATAATATTAGTAATGTGATTTGTGTACAAGGAGTACACTAATACTTGACGAGTTAAACAGAAAGGTACTTTACAAGTAATTTCCTAAAATTAAATTACTAAACAGGAATTTCGTAATTAAAAGCCTCGTTCATTTGGCCTATAGCATCCTTAATATACGCAATGACACGAGAATCCCTAAGAATATTCATGTGATTCACGCCAGGATACTCCACATGAAAAACGTTTTGCTTTTTAGAAGTCTCGGACGCTCTGGAAGCGAGTTTCATCTTCCAATTTTTTCTGTATTTTATATTATGGCCCTTTCTTGAGTAACGAGATGTTAGATCATTTATGTACGTCGTATTCCAACGAAGACAACCTCTCAAGCTTCGTATATTCACTGTTCCATCTCCATTTCCGAAATTAAGATTTGGCTTGTCAGGGAAATACTTGATGTCTTTATAAACCATACTATATTGGATAATCAAACATTTTATGAAATACAATGCCAAAAAGTTGAAAAAAAGATTTCTAAATTGCAACACTATGCCTTTCGACTGTAGACACTCCGCTACCATGCAAACAATGTACATCAATTCCAGGAGCATCCAAATTCCCCAACAGATTTTCCGTGTCCTTTCGCATTTCATAGCCGACTATATAGTCCAGGTCGGTGAAGAATCTTTTGTAGTCATTTACTGTGTAGTTTCCTTTTCCAGGAATCGTAACTAGTACTTCGTCATCACTCCAAAATGATTTGTGTGGAAGGAGCCAGGCAGTGGAAGGAGACGTTCGTTGTTCACCGCGGAGAGTACGCGAAGGAAGAACGTATGATCCAAGATCATCGCCTGATCATGTAGGTGATACCACAAAAACAAATAAACATAAAAATTGACTTGATATCAAAGTCATACAACATACTTACAAAGAACGTAAAATGATTAACTAAACATAAATGTGATAGGTTCTTTCAACAGGATAATCATTGTGACTTGCCTTACCAACAGCAAAAACTTTGAGAGCTTTAACACTTCCACCCCATACACCACCAAGAGTTACTAAAGCCTGTAAAATAAATATGTATATGTATATCTAGTAGAGGTGTCGACGAGCCGAGCCAGCCCGTTGCCCGAACTCGTTTTCGGGCGAGTTCGGGCAGCTAAACTTTGCAGCTGTTTCGGGTTCGGGCAACAAATGTACAACTTCGAGTCGGGCTAGGAATTTACAACATGGAGTCATTGTATATATTTTTAGTGGAACTAGAGACGATTGAGAAACACTTAAAATACAAATATTCAAGCTTCAGAGTCCAAATATTCAAGCCCCACCAAGATTTGAATTGGTTCAATTTGGACGTTTGATTATATTTTACATGCAGGACTAGTTTTCCTATTACTAATTCTACTTAATAAAAAAACTTTAGCATAAAGTAATGCAAAAAATTTTGAGTCGGGTTCGGGCGGGTTCGGGCTTAAACTTTCCGAGTTCAAGTCGGGTCTGAAATTTTCGAGTTCGGGCGGGTTCGAGTTGGAAAATATCTGCCCGTTGACACCTCTAATATTACTCTCAACTTTCACAGCTAGACATCCTTATTCGCATATAAGCGCCAATTTGTAATTTTGATTGCCATTACAGTCATTAGACAGTTTTAATCAATTGCATTCAAATCAGCATATAAAATTAGGTTTCGATAATTATGTATTTGTGCCACTTAATATGTATAATATTGTGGTAAAATAAACTGAAATAGTCTGTTTTGTGCCATCATTAAATCTATTCAAAGCTATTCCAAACATAAGTATTCCGTGTCTATGATCGATCACAGTGAAGTGTCTGCATCACTGGCGTAGGCCGGGGGGGGGGGACAATCAGGCATGGAAAAAGTTTTATTTCCTAAGGAACCTTCCCCTGACGGGGGTGTATTTTCCCATTTCCTAACTTTACCCCTGAAGGGTGAAGGTGGGTCGGAGGGGGAACACCCCCAGGGGACACCCCAGGTGATAAAAATAGACTGCGGGGGGTAGAAATCCACTCCCCGAGAGTGATTTTTTAACCATTATCAAGTAGTTGTATCCCTCTGCTAAATGAGAGGTAGTGGGTCTACCCACTACCTCTTATACTAGGGATACAGCGAGGCCAGTGCCTCGCCCTCTGCCATAGCATGGGTAGTGTCAATTATTTCGTAAGTTTTATACTGCCATAGCGTGGATAATTGCCACCATTGCCTAATTTTATTCTACCATAGCGAGGAGAGTTACCGCTATTCTGAATTGTTTCCCCTCCCCCAACGGAGGTAACTTTTGCCATTTTCATATTTCTCACCTAACCCCTCGGGGTGATTTACTCCTATTCCCTGTCAGGGGTAATTAACTCCGCGCCCTTTATCGGGGGCGAAAGTACATTCCTCCATTTCCTAACTTTCACCCCGCCCCCTTCGGGGGCTGGGTGGGGAGTTGGACCGCTTCCTAAAGGAACCTAGCGAGTTGGTTCCCGACTTTTTTCCATGCCTGGGACAAGGCAAGGTATTTTATGTTTATTTTTGCGCAAACTCGGCCGAGTACTCGGCAAAACCAGTACTCGGCGCGGCGCATTGGCGCGATCGTTAGCGTTAGCGCAAATAGAAAAGCGCGAATTAAAAATGGACTCTACCAATGAAATCTACGTATTTTGAAACCCCCAAAAATGTAAAAGTTGTATACTTTGCATTTATTTCAATGTCGCGCAACTTTGGCTCGCCTGATAGCGCAAATATGAAAGCGCGAATTAAAAATTGGACTCCACCAATGAAATGTACATATTTATAATGCGCTGTTATAGCAATTCTTCAAATCAATTCTTTCATATTCCCCAAGCTACCTATAAAAGTTGCATTACATGAGAATTTCATTAGTAATAATTACTACACAAGCTCTTTGTTGGATGCATGAAGCTACATCGCGCTATAAGTAACACCATTGAAATCAGCGCATTCGAAAATCTCATATTTGTACTTTTCCAAGTATAGTTTAACCTACGGTTTTGTGTCAGTTAGCGTTCATGCGGTGGACGGTGTTTCTTAGCAAGTCTAGTAAATATGCTCCGACAAGACCACCAACATTCACCCAACGGTCAACGGAATCAGTCGAGCATGAAGAAATTAGACCTCCTGATGGGTTTCTGAAAATTGGGTCAGGCAGCGTTGGGTGGGGTATTTAATACATTGTGTCCTTTGGCTTTGTTTCGCCTTATGAGAAATTCGCTGGCCTCGGAGGCCAGAGAATTTCACATCAGGTATAGTACAGAGAAAAGACTACCCATGTATTAAATCGCGCAAACGAATTCCTTACATTTTACTTTACATATTGGGTTGAGAAACCGTCAGGAGTAAATAATAATTGTACTGTAGTCAACATACCCGAATATATTTATCTTTCCAAGACTGAGTCATACCATGAAGAAAATAGAGGGAAAGAGGACCTCCCATTGAATGACATAGTAGAATTACAGACATGTCTCCATTAGCCGCATAAGTAGATTCAACCAACTCCTTAAAATCCTTCAACCAGCCTTGCATTTCGTTTGGAGCCTTACGAAACTGAAATCAATTCAAGTCCAACATTTTATAAGGAACTGTACAAACAGAGATTGTAATTATTGACTAATGTGGTAGATCAAACAAACAGACTTACATCGTAAGGTGCACCCCTGATATTTTCATTTCGCTTGTAGCCTAATGGAAGCAATGACTGATCAACTATATAGAAAATATTTCATTATGCAATCAATAATGTAGAATTGAATACAAAATAAATGTTGATTTCTTCCTAAGTAACTTTCCGGTAGTGAAAGTAGAAGTTAGAAACAGGGTAATTAATTTACCGATTGCTTGGAAGTAATGCCCTGGAGATGCTTCAGATGGGTCCAGAAATTCTACAACAGTTGTGTTTCCAAACCCAGGGACTCTACAACGCAAAAAGGTTATCGGTTATTTGCCAAAATATTACAATTACAGAAGCAGATTAAGATTTAAATAGTTACATACATTCCATTTGAAGGTGTGTTAAACTTAACCTACACATATCAAGGTTACACATAGCCTACAGTCCACAGCCCCGTAATGAGCATACACAAATATCTACCATACAACTGACAGCTGATTTCAAAAATCTCGTTTTTTGAAAAACTGGAAAGGTGTAGAGGTATAATTCTTTTTTAAGATAATAATAGAAGGTAAATGGAATAATTTAGTACCTTATTTATAATGTGTACACCCCCCACATGGGGTACAATCGCCAATTGAAGAATTTTTCTGTCCAAAACAGCTATTGTAGGTCACAAAAACGAAACTACTTAATCAATCAGTTTGATTATACTTTCATTGAATTCCTTTTAAAAAAATGAAGGAGCTTTTTTTTGGAAATCTTGATTTTCGAATTGTAAGTAGGTCAAAATTGAAAAAAATTAAAAACTTTCAGTATTTTTTTAAAAATTCAGTTTTATCTCGATCAACATCATTACAATTTTAAAAAATTCTCTAGACAAAACTCTAGGTACTCTTTTCAGGAAATTTTTAATTTCGACTTGTAAGTGGATCAAAAAATTGATCAAATTTTGAAAATTTTGGTCAAAAAATAAAAAATTGATTTTGAATGTTTTCATACATTTGTGACGCGGTGATTGTCTTGAAAAGTGAAAAAACTGATTAATTTTACCCCAGGAGGCGGCTATTAGCATTAGATCGGTACTACCTTGCAACGGAGCATGTTATGTGAGATTTGAGTTACTTTTTATTCTTCAAAGGTCGATTACACACCATGTAGGAGGTGTGAACATTATTAAAATAGAACTAAATTATTACATTATACATGTACTATCACCCTAAAAAAGAATCTTCATTCTACACTGTCCCAGTTTTTCAAAAAACAAGATTTTTTAAATCAGCTGTGAGTTGTGTGGTAGACTCCGGTATATGCTCATTACGGAGCGACCGAGTGCAGGCTAGGTTACACATACCTTATTTCTACGCCTGGGCTATTGGATGTTGTTCTCGTCGTTGCATTGTACACAAGGCGTACATTATCAATCTGTAATAAAAACATCGTCATTTAATCAACTTAGGTTGTATGAAACTTTTCATGTATGATTATACAAAAAATATATTGAGGATTCTTAACTAAAATACAAGGTCACAAAATGTCATACTCGTCAGGAATTAACTTTGCGTATTGCTAGTATGAAAATACTACTGATATATATGTGTAAAAGATAAAGCAAGACCTTTGACCTTGTTATCTTGAAATGTTGAAATATAAAACATATTTTATGAGAATGACAAGCATATCAATAGACAAGTCTGGGATGTCATTTATCATTTCAGAATTAATGAAATGGAATCTTTGGCAAGGCTGGATTTAGGCAGCGGGAGATGTTATGTTATGTTGAATGTTGTCTTGGTTGCCTACAAATAGCAGACACCCGATATCCTATTGAAGGTTGCAGACAACCACATAAATAATAGTCGTTGCCTTCATTGCCTTCATTGATTGCTTTCGTTGCCTTCATTGATTGCCTTCGTTGCCTTCATTGATTGCTTTCGTTGCCTTCGTTGATTGCCTTCGTTGCCTTCATTGATTGCTTTCGTTGCCTTCAAAGTTTACATAAACACTGGTGTCAATTTATAACATAATATCCAAATATAAACATAAACACCCGACATCCTTTTGAAGTTATCAGACAAATATGGACTACATACATTAAGTTTCACCCAAGCGAAAAATTTGAATTCCCAAAACGTTTGCGTTGTACCTAATTTGAAAGCCCTTGGTTCAAAAATAATTTTCATCAAGTTAGTTTCTCCACTTTCCCCATGTATGGGGCTGGGGGTAATGTTATATGTTCAAAACGTTCAAATTTGTGCGGGCTGCCATTCCGCCATTTTTGTATCAAATTGGCTGCGATTTTCGGAATCGGTAGTCCATAGTGGTACCTATGTAGCTTTTCTTTAGTTTTTTAATTTGACCTATTGGTCCGCGCCAAAAAATTATTTGAAAATTTGTAATAAGCGAAAAAATATACGAGTCAAATTTTTAGGTTTAGTTGCTTATGAAAATCAAAATCAAACAATTACATCAATAGCATTTCATTTATTGCATATTTTAGGACGAAATGGATAACATAACGTAAAATTCCTTGTTTGAATACCCCACAGTGCAAATTATTTGTCCTATTTCATAAAAAAGGGCATTTGAAATTTCAAACTTTTTTTGGCGCAAAGATTTTGATTGTGTGATGCAAAATGTTGTTTGATTTTGATTTTCATAAGCAACTAAACGTAAAAATTTGACTCGTACATTTTTTCGCTTATTACAAATTTTCAAATAATTTTTTGGCGCGGACCAATAGGTCAAATTAAAAAACTAAAGAAAAGCTACATAGGTACCACTGTGGACTACCGATTCCGAAAGTCGCAGCCCATTTGGTGCAAAAATGGCGGAATGGCAGCCCGTACAAATTTGAACATTTTGAACATCTAACGTTAACCCCAGCCCCATACACGGGGAAAGTCGAGTAACTAACTTCATGATAATTATGTTTGCACCAAGGGCTTTCAAATTAGGTACACCGCAAACGTTTTGGGAATTCAAATTTTCCGCAAGGGTGAAACGTAATGTATATGGTCTATGATATTACGACACCAATTTCCCGATTGTCAGAATGACCCCATGGCAAAAGTGGCATTAATGAATAAGGGCGGGAAGGGGGAATCATTGACAAAACATTAAAGACGAGATTGCCGATTGGATTAGAATACGAACATTGCCTCAGGGGATTAGACTTGGAACCCTCAAGCTTACCTTTTTTCCCGGCCATTTTCTTCAGTGTTCATAGAATACAGTGTACCTACAGAAACAAAGCAATTCTCTCCATACCCACTTTCATTTGAACACGAAACCCTGATAATGTTTTGTCCATTACGCTTCCTCTGGAGCCAAGTTGCACAACCAACAAGAATAAATATACACAATGTAGATTAGGTTCTGATGAATTAGCAAGTTTCATCTTTGGTTGGTTGTGCAACATTGAACGATCATGTTTATATTGTGCAAACACCCTAACTTATTTTTTAATCCTTTTTCTTAATACTTATCATCCCTCGGCTACGAAAATCTATTTTCATCTCGCATGAAGGAAAGTTTGGTTTTGCACTTTTTGTAATGGTTCGTTCATTATTTACGTTACCAATGAAGGGCCGATAATATTTTACATCTATTGAGATGCAAATGAGACGCATCAAAATATAAATTTCTATTGCTCATTGTGACGTCAGAAATACTTTATTTATTTATGTAGCAATTTCAAAACGTTGCAATGTTAAGTAATATTAGTAATATTAACAATAATTTTAAATGAACACAACACAACTTTAAAAACATAAGAAACAACTTCAATTGAGCTACTAAATATTTTTAACTAATAATACGGTAATTCAATTTCTGTTCGACAAATCCAAGACAATAATTTGGCTTTATTTTTACCTTTGTCTTGTTTGTTGTTTGCTGGAAGCAAACTACCTGTTTATATTTTCACAAAGGACGGTTCCGGGTTTCGAGTTAGGACCAGGAGGTGATAGCCCGTGTCGAACTGCATCGGGGTGGGTGATTTTC
>JAQFYB010007879.1:0-10354 GCA_034694085.1 Pogonognathellus longicornis
CTGTACATCTGTGACGGACAGACAGACAGACGGACAAATCATTCACATAAAGTGATGTCGTACCTCCACCACTTAATAAGCAAAGCAGCTAAATCCTTATACATAATATTAGATTACACATTACTGTAACTGCCTAAAGAAAGTGTCTCTACAGCTACAACCCAGTACATAATAATGCAGATACCAGCAACAGCAGCCTAGACAAGAATTGGGAAGAAAAGTAGCAAGTCAATACATAATCTCATTGACACTCTACTCAGAGATAGTCTCTTCTATAGAACTACTACCGGTATCTGCATATAGTACACACAGTGAGTTTTCTGTAACGTGATCTATGGAGTTAGGTTAGGTTAGAAGTTGAGACTTGTGTGATTTTATAACACATTTTAGGAATATCATATCACCCTTGACAACGGGTACTTTTAAGTGATTTTGTGTGCAATGTGTTATAAATTCATACAAGAATACTATGACCATCTCATACTCATACCGATGTGAGTTATAACCCATTGAATGCAAAATAACTTAAAAGTACCCGTTGTCAAGGGTGATATTCCTAAAATGTGTTATAAAATCACACAAGTCTCAACTCCTAACCTAACTCCATAGATCACGTTACAGCAAACTCACTGTATATAGGTATGTGTAGCACAATAATAGCCAAATGATAGTAGGTGCATGCCTAGACTCTACTTAAGTATATTATGGTGTTATTTAGTATTCCAGGCAGAAATTGTACGACGTAATGTGTTTTCCTTTATTCTATCGTCACTTTGATGTTAACGTTAATGCCAACATCATTCAAACGGAGTGTGCAACTGTTATAAGACTTCTATCAAAATCACCCGAGATAAATGCAGTCGAAAGCAAACTAAAAGCAAACATCATTCTCATTTCGAATGTTACTTCGGCGTTGTGTAAACTTCTCCATGCGTCTTCGTCTATTACAAATACCACAGTATTTATAGACTAAAGATAGGTATAATTCTCATTTCTTCCTCAGTAAGGGACAAACTGTTCTCACCATTATTGGAAAAGACAAAGAGTAGGTACTAGAAGGTAGAGACAGTGTGTGAACATTAAAATTGAATGTATTTTGTGTAGGAGTCTACATGCAATAGTAATATTTTAATGTGAATGTCTAAATAGCAGGCAATTATAAGGAACAAATTGTGTTGTGGAGATAAGTGGGACTGGGGAAGGGAGTTGTTGTGAAGTCAGCAATGAAAAATTACATGTCAGTCAGCAGCAGCATGGAATATCCGCTCTACCTAAACTGCTCGTATATCTTGAGTTGAGCACTCTGTTTGTGTGTTACTTTGTGTGTTTGTACTTTACTGATTAGTGATTAGTACAAGCATATAACTAATAAATACTTGTAGCAACAGAGGTTGATATTTCTGAGTAAAAAGGACCCGATTACTACTACACATTATCTATTGATGGTGTATACAAACATCCTATGACAGCTACCACATTATTACAACCCATTTTTTACAAACTCAGTTGACATGTGACATTATTTCAATTTTACTACCATTAGCTACTGATAATATTCAATTTTCATAAAAACCTACCCCTCCAGTGTCTACTTTTGTCAAATATAGAATGAAATAATGTGAAATGCGGTAATATTTGTGTTAATTTTCAATTTACAAATTATTTTCCTACTGCATGACATTTTCCTAAAAGTGTACTTATTGTTAGTAACGCAGCTTTAGCAGTAATTGTTTCAAATACCTATACAATATTATTAACATGTAAGTTTTTAATGATAATTACATTGAGATTAGTAGAGGAAAATGAATTAATGAAATAATAATGCGCCTCAACAAACCCTTTACACTGAAAGATGAAACCAGTGTTTCTGAAGGCTGAAATTCGTTATGTTCTGCATAAAATATATAACGATTGATGACGTCACAGTGAGAAAATAGGATATGACGAAAAAGCATAAACGATATTTTACATGCATGGATGTACGTGTTATGTTATTGAAATTATCATTTCAGTCTTAATGAGTTAATAATACGACATGCATTCGTCATACATTATAGACACTACTACACTATTTTGATTACAAGGCTTTATCCTGTAGAACATGCATGGTGGAATGAACGTTGAAACGCAAACGGATAAATCAAATCAGGAAAGCCATTCTCAAGGATTCACGAGATTAATTACTCTGTCTATTTATGCCGTTGTCTCAAACTATAAATACCTCTACTACACTATAATAGGTTTAATATAATCCATGCCGTTGATGCGAAGTACTTCATTAATGAAAGTGCACGTCAACACCACACTATATTCTATACTTCTTAAGTCTACTAACTTTATACAATATATCACTGGAAATAATGTAGACAGCGTAGTCAGGGAGTAGTAATTAGATTGCATATATTGTATTAGTGAGTAAATAGGAGGACAGGAAGGTAGTGCTATAGTACACAGTACACACTAACACAAACAACTAGTAATTAACAGTGCATCAGCAATAATACACTAAACAGGAGTATTTATATTGTGCTGTAAATCAAACAACGCTGACACGCTCATAGTTTCAAATAATGATATTACAATTTCCACCTTTAGAAGGGAATTTACATCTACAGCATTAGAACATGAACTTAGTTATATAGCACAAGATTAGTGTGTTATGATATGTAGTACTATACATTGAACATAAAACACGGCTTGAAAGTTGCTGTGCCTTGTACATGAACAGGCGTATTAGTGTAAGAAGACATTTACACGTTAAGAAGAAGAGTAAAAGCGGTGTATTTATTTCATCGTTTAGATGTACAAGAGGGGAGTCAAAGCATATAGCTAGTTGCAACTCGTTGGTAGACAAAGCAGGTTAATTGAGTTTGGAATATATCTCGGGCTTCCAGGTTTGAGCACAAGGAAATGGTTGGTGGGGAGAAATGGATTGATAGAACGGAATCTCATATAAAGAAGTGAGTTTGTGTGCCAGGAAGAAGAACATGCGTGTATGGACGGAAGAAGGAGAAGGAAGAAGACGAAGACGAAGAAGCACAAAGAAAGTTGCAAAGGAGGACAAGGAACAGCCTTCAAAACAGTTTCGTCGTCCCATTGTACAAGTACTACGTCGACTGAACTGAAATTAACTTTCTCCAGTTCTCACATCCACTTTGTTCCTTTATGTATAGCTGCTTGTTGGAGCTGGAGTTTACGTAGCTAGTCGAACACACAAATATTTTCCACACAACCTGACTGCATTTCGTTACGTTACATTAGATTCCATTAACTTGGCTTTACATACAATACACAACACATTATATTATTACATTACTCTACACCACATCAACTACTTCTATAACATCCCCCAAAAGTCGTAAAACAATATCATGCCACATACTTCTCTTACTTAGTACTACAACTGCTCCCAACTTCCTAAACCTAAACTCCTACTAGGCATTTGTATACACGCAATCCACAACTAACATTGCACAACACTGTTATTCCTACTTACACTGTTATTCCTACATAATATATTATTTCCACTATATATACTTAGAATATTTCTTGTAGCTACTTCTTAGTATGTAACTGTAGCTATGTATTATCGGTATGCAAGCAAACCTTTCCAGACTGGGGTAAGTGGAAAAACTCACAATAAGCAGAATGCTACTGGCGACTTGTACATACAATAAACAAATAGTAATAGTGACTGGTCCACTAGGAATTTCATTAGCTCTGCAGTGTATTTGTGCTATAATGAAATGAATATAGCTAGTTGGCTATTAAAAACTGTTTATTCTGTAGTAGCAGTGTATTTATGTATGGCAAGTAGATGTAGCCGAAACTATTTATACAGCTACTGATAATATGAGGTGATATTGTGCCTTTATACTGTAGTAACAAGATTAGGTAGAACATGATTATATATAATATTGAAGCTAATCAAAGATAGAGATACAAAGCAGTCATGTATAAAGTATAGACAATGCCAGAGTAGATATATACAAGGAGAAACAATCCTTCTTGATTTGATTCTTCTGGATATGTCAGGCGTTTCAACTCTTTCATACATTTCCCTACAGTGTAACTAAACAACTATCTTTCTCAGCTCTTGGTAGTCAACGTGGTTTTGTTAGATCTTTTCCCTCAACCAACCAACAACTAATGCACAACGTATCTAAGCTTTTATGTGAGTGTTTACAAATACAATAAACTTCTATAGTGTGTGTATACTGAGAAATACAGATATACAGCATAGGTGAACCAACAAATAAACCTATGCTCAACATTGCCAATTACAACCCTCAGTTTCTTTTAATCAGCTCTGTAAACTACATGTCTAGTATGAAAGACTTAGGAAATAAGTAAAGAGCTTTTACACACAACCTTTGGCAGTTCTTATTTTTACAGCCGTCGTCCAAACGCCCACACTACCACAAAAACAAATTTCGTTGCATTTATAAATACTGCTTGAATTACCATTACATTTTACTCTTGTGTCAACACCATTTATTCCATGTCCATTCGACAAAATCCATAAAAAATTCTCATTTCAATATTACTCATTTTTTATTCATTATTTTACAGATGCAACATATGTATTCTCATGTATTTATTCTCATGAACGCCATTAATATTTCATCTAGTAGAGCTGTATTATAGTCTTGCTACATTTTAGGTTTTTTTAGCTGTTTGCGTTCACATGTATTTTAATTGCAGTAATAATAATACCTACAATATGCCACATTTCATATTGATAGAAGTTATTCGTAATAAAAATGTGTACTTTATTGTCATAGGCATAAATTGAAATATCGCTTTATTTATAAATGAAGTTCTGGTGCGGGAAAGAAAGTGTTGGGAAACAAAAAATGACATCAATCAACTGAAGAATAGTAAAACAAGACGACGACGCTTAGGAAATGTTCGTACTAAAAGTGTTTTGCGTATACACAACCCAATGTTTGTAAACATTTCTCTCTCTCAGACACACAGCCATATTATTTTAAATGGACATAAATTACATCGTTAAAAACATCCATCACCATCAGACGCAGCAACGCTAAAGCAAGACGAAGTCTCAATTCAGAATCAATACTTAGCCACAGGATAACTTTCTGCAAATGCTCACAGTCACTCACGGAATAAAGGAAGATTGTGTTAGCCTATAACAACGCTTTACTCTCAAACCTAAGCTAGAGACGTCAAAGAGACATTCCAGAAAAGCGAATCCTGATTTAATGCTTCTCGTTCTATTATATTTACATTCGAATTCATTCCTTGCTTGACTGCACATATGCAACACATGCACATAATTCGAAAAGCGTATATAGAATATTGAATCTTGATAATTTGTTACTTTCAAAATATATAGTGAGGATCAATGTGGCTATAAGTCATTCTGTATTTATACGACAAGGAAAATACAATCCAACGCCCATTGCACTATTTGCACCACCTACATTCCGTTATGTTTATAGAAAACTTCGTTTTCAATATAAAACTACACTTCGGATTTTGCAGCCAATGATGCGACACCAAAAACTAACCGGAGATTGCTTTCTAAAATCCAAATAAAATCGAATGACACTGAAAAGTGATGCAGTTGTATCGCAGACATAATATCGACTGGTGTGGGTGGATCTTGGATCCTTCTGACGTAGCTCTTGTTCTACTGGAAATTAAATTCGGAGAAAGTCCTACGTAGAAAGCTATGCAAAACTTTACACCTTCAATCAGACACACTAACTACTTTGACGTCCACGTACATAAGAATTATACAACACAAAATACCTCAATGAGCTCCCGCCCACATTTCCTCAAAATAGGACATCTAATTCTGTTAACAAGGCAAAATACAGATACATTATGCGTATGACGAAACCCATTAAAATTAATCTTTATGGCTTCTAAGCATTTAATGTTTAAATACTTTATCTGCAGATATGACAGTCGACTATACTTACTACTATTGATTTCTTCTTTCGTAAATAAGAGTGACAGAGCTGATGGAAATATTTATCTAGCTCGAAAACAGTCATTTTACCTGACTAAACTACAGAGTGTAAAGGTATTTGATTTCTTCGGAATTTATATTGCTACTTTCACTTGTCACAATATGCAATTGAAAAAATAAGAAAAGATTGCTATTAAATGCATTTCATATTACAAAGGTTTCGCAGAAATACACACAAAGAAAGCGTTTATATTGCTACCTGGATATTCTATTTTAACATGTACATATACATATTTTTTGTGAATGCATTGTATGCTTTACTTATGAGTATAAGACTTAATATAAAAATCTAAACAATTATATGAGCCAGTTGCACAATCGTGAAAACCAGTCAGCCAGAAATCTACAAATAGTTCGGTTATACAACGATTCTGAGAATGAAATCAATGCAAAGTTGCTGTTAATGACTTCCCCACCCATAATGCTAACAACTCTAATTCTGGAATATTCTGTATGCATACTTTCATTTCACATTAATCATTCGCAGATAAATATTTCTTTTGCCAAAGGTTGTTTTAGAATGGCATATACATATACTGTTGTTGAAATATTTATATGCTATATGTATATGCAGCTTCATATCATTTACAAACAATCAGAAATTCAATTAGGATACTATAATATAAACTACCTATTGATGCAGCTAACCCGTTTCAGCCAACTGTGAAATGAGATCTATAGACAGTACGTATATATTTAGTGAAAAATACTTGTGAGTTATATAGACTACTTTACATTATAATATTTATGAAGACTGAAGAAAGGCTTTTTTCACAATGTATGCAAAAATCCATTTCGGAGGCGACAAAACCCCAATATGAGGTAATCAATGAGATCGCGGTAGCTCGAGAAAATTGGACCAAGTTGTAACTGAAAATCCTAATTGTAAGGTTGTCGGTAGCTAATGTATTTTCTCTATTATAGAGATTCCCACTTCGTTGAACTTTTAACCAACTTGAAATATGATCATTAACACTGGCTTTATGGTATTACAATTTTAAATAGATGTTATAAAACTAATAATCATGACTACAATAGTATCACTCAGTGAACTATCATACAGTGAAGTTGTAAAATTTTCAAAATTAAAAATTTCATTCGCTTGTGTAATCATCCATGCATTTTAATCTGCCTTTTTATCAGCTGGAGACATTCATAGACAGCAGATTATAACATGGTGGGCCAGGTTGAAAGCATTGAGCATAAAATTATCATTTCGGGAGCATTGCTTCGCAATCACAGATATTATCTCGTATTGGGATTTTACCTTCGCCCTTCCCGAAATCGATTCCGGTATACGACCTTGGCTATTACAATAACAATGACATAAAACTTCATCAAAACAATTGTCGTACTACTATCAAATTCCAACTATAAGTACAATACAATCGCATTAATAATTACCTGATTTAAATAGGAGTAGATAGCAAAGACGTATAAATCTCTCGCGAACGGTGATCGTCTATTTATAAACCGGAGGGGAAATCTGCAAAGAAAATGAAAAAGATCGATTTTTAAGTCAAAGAAATGTAATGTTTCATAATTTAATAGTTTTTCGTTCGCACAGTAATTTTATGGAATTTTGATTTTAAAGTTCAAATGGTACATTTAAATTTAAATGCATATTTAAAATAGAATTAATGGAGAATCGATGTTTGTGATACGGCATTGATGTTTCAATACTCTCAATTCCACGTTGCACATAACTTCCTTCTACATGAACGATTGTATTTGAACTACCTATATGTCTCATTCATACATAAGTAAAACAAGTACCACTACATTAAGTAAATACAGCCTCATATCTATCTACTCTATGACCTTATTTACCACAACATGCCAACCAATATCCATACACACACACAGCAAAAAAGTCATACTGGAGTGAAAGCAGAATAAAGTATATTCTACCAATGTATAACATAGTGGCAATACATAGTATGTACACGCCTTACAAAGTTAGCCATAATATGTCTGTACAAGTCATACGAACCAACTGAATACCACTATACTACAATTTCGTCTCCTCGAAGAAAGTAGGCAATCCCTACATTTTCGGTGGAATTTTAGACTGTATGTATAGTATACGCAAATCTACTTTCAAGAAAACGAAAAGAAGAGAGTATGAAAACGAAGCTGATACTTATCCCAAGCTTATCTCGAACTGTTAGCTAACTATAGGAATAGTAAATGAATGGTTATCACATGGAGTAATAACATATAGGTAGGTACTAGAGCTAGCATGCAATAACGTAAAGATGTTTTACTTTACATACATACTGCCTATACTATTTAGTACATATCATATACCTAGCTCAAGTTTAAGTATAAATGGACTAATGGTATGGGTTTGAGCATTGGTAGCGAAAGTAGTACTAGAAAAGCAGAGGAGAAAGACGATGAAGGGAAAGAGGAAGTGAATAGAAGAAGTGTGGTGGTGGAAAGAAGAAGTGGAGTATTCTTGGTCTTTGTAAGTCTATATGAAAAGCAAGTGAGAAAAAGTTTTATTCCTTAGTGGAGGCGAAAGTTGAGCTAGAGAGAGAGAGTGAGAGAGAAAGAGAGTAAAAACTCTAAGAAATCCTCCTACTTTCCCTCGGCGTCAATGTTCAATTTTTAACAACGAAAAGAACTCACCAACATCGCATTCAAACATACGTACATTACATACGTAGTATTAAATAGTACAGGAGCAGAAATGCTACTATGTACTAGGAAAATAGTGCTGTACTTGTTCTGCTTATATACAGAGCTGAAATGTTTCAGATGCAATGCTGGTATAATATTACTCTTCTGGTTGAAAAATAAGATAAGCAAAGGATTGTGTGACTCTGACTCTAGAGTCTGGAGTCGCAGCTACAGCTCAGCTACCCGGGTTGGAAATCTTCTGGATAGAAATACAAGTGAATTGCACACCACACCACACAGCGTTGTGTGTCGAAGGAGACAGAGAGAAGATGAGGAGGAGGAGGAGAAAGATATAAGGTAGTGTGTACATTGTAGACAGAGAGAGAGAGAGAGAGAAATTGCATGGGGCATCGATAGAAACTGACAGACGGGAAAAAACTCAACCAAGTGAACTGAATGAATTGAAGGACGACGAGGACCAGGACGACGACGACTACCACTTCACATCCCTTTCAACCAACACACACAGTTTGCAATTCTCCTCGCCAATACCAATACCTTCCTTACTCTCCAGTCTCCACTACAACCAGCTCATGTGTAATGTAAAATGTAATGACTAAATTTGTAGTTTGCTCTACAATACGCACACTTTCCCACATCCAGCCACCACACACTTCTCCTGTCCACCTTTCTACCCGAAACCTGCAAAGTAAATCTACTCTGCCAAGACACTTACCCTCGCATCGCTGTGCACTAAACTATTTCTTGTATTTAGTATTAATAGTACTCTGTACAAATTCAACAACTATAACTAGTAGCTACTAGTCCTCTCCCAGATACCAATTTCCACGTGTCCATATTTACATCCGCTACATACATTCTACAATGTACACACTACACAGCAACAACGCTACCAGAAAACCAAATGAAATTCGGGCGGACGTGCAACTCTAGGTCTGCGTACAACACACTACTATCTCTATAGTGTTGCTACATGCAAATTAAATTATGCCAGCACCAACTCCAGTCAATTCTAAATGGTTTCCTAAATATCCTTAAACTTCTATACGTTTAACGTGTTTAGCTTGCGAAGTAGCGTGCTAGTTTATTATTAAGTGTATCCATAGTCCATCCATCACCTGCTCTTTCCTACCCTTGTTATTTTCCCACCTACGCCCGTTATTTTTAACTCTCCTTTATCATTGGCTCATTTGTCCTTTCCCTTGGTATATATCGCGAAATGCTATACGCTTTATAGCAATTTCACTTTAAGTTATGTAATAATGTTTTTTCTGCCAGATGGGGATGATGAAAAATAGAAATAAATGGTTGCTAAAGTTTCAGATATGTAATAGCTGAGGATATGATAATAAAAGATTATGTATAAGTATTTACTACAATTAGTGACAGATACATTTCCCGGTTTTTTCCCGCTCATCCAAAGCTGTAAGGCTAAGTAAACAGAAATCGATTTTGCGGCTGGCAAAATCTCAATATTAGGGGCAGTTGCCGGTTTAACCCTCCCCCCATCCTCTGAATACGGCTATGTCCTCGATATATTTCAATATCATATAATTTGAGAATTTTCACTACGTAAGTTTCTTTGTCCGTCTTTATGAGACGAATTAAAAGACGGACAATCAACTTTTACCAGCTACAGCCCTGGAGTACCATTTTGCTACGAAATAGGCAAATTCTGCTAGGCAGACAAATAGGTGAATCTTGCTA
>JAQFYB010007880.1:0-10352 GCA_034694085.1 Pogonognathellus longicornis
GTATTACATTTAATACACTTTCATCGTCTTTCAGGAATTTAGGAATGGATTCTAAAAAGGAGTGTTGTACTAGCAGTGAGTGTATGTACGTCATCATCAGCAGTGGAAGTGTACTCAAATATGACATCTCTGTTCTATATGCAAATAACACATACATAATAATGACACTTATTGAATCTTCAGTAAGTCTCCCGTGACTCCATGTTTCTAGTCTACTACACACACAATATAATTTACCTGAAGTCTTCTTGACGCTCGTTGTCAGTGGAATATATTATAGACCTCATCAATTGATGATTTATTAAACATACTAAAGTGTGTCAGGCTGTAATATTCATAATACTATTATTACCTTTCCCTCCGTCATGGCAGTTGAGGGTATTGGACTAACCGTCAAGCTAAATAAAATATGCCAGTCAGAAAGGAGTTCAAGAATAGCCAGTGAACAATAATATAATTCTGAATAGTCGAATCACTCTCCTACATTCCTACAGTTTCCGTCCGGTTTAGTTTACACAGACATGATAATACTTAGGTAGGTACTTAGCCTCAATCAAATAGTTAGTTATTCTGTATACCCGGTACCCGTCTACATAGTAATATTATTATATTATTAAATTCGCCATCCTTTCCTTCCTCTCTTCCCTACATTCACTACATCTTACTCAATAACAGTCAACAGAGACTCCAATGGAAGTAAAATCTAATTATTCGTGATTTTAAAGCTGGTTTAACCTTTCTGTCCTCTTGTGGAGTGTACTGATAGGGAAATATCAGTAGCTACTACAAGTCCGAATGAATTTAGTCAGTTGTGAGATTCACTAGCCTACTACTACTATCAAAGAAACGAATGATGAAACCAACACAAAGACTCGCCACAGAATCCCCTTCTCAAAACCTCTCTTTCACAAATCTACGTCATCCTTCGCCCCATTTGATTTTATTTCATCTGATATTGTTCATCTACTATCGTTCATACATGTGATACACGCAGATAGAAATCCTTTAATAATAAGTTAATTCCAATTTCCGAATTTCTACAATGGTCCTATATTTAAACCATACAAAAGGGAAATGGCCAATCTAGCTAGAAAGCGTACTTCATTCAAGTAATTCTATTAGAGTAAGTAGGCACACGTAGGGCATATGCATCCATGGAATATCAGGGACTATCTGTACTGCGTATTGAGGTTAAAAATTAAATTTCTCTGCATCGTTTTGCGTATTGATACGCGTATACCACGAAAAAGGGAAGTGTGGTGTACATGCAGTGAAGCCCACCTTTGGTAATTTTGGAGACCTGAGCAAACCCCAGAGATAATACCACAACGTGTACAAATGAAAGGAAAAAGCAATGATAGGAACCCATATATCTGTGTGTATGTTGTTAAAGTAATTTCCTACGCATATACTACCCAGATGAAGATATAATAATGTGGCTGGATTCATTTCTATTGCATGGGATTCCCTTTATTACTACCACCATCATCATCGTCATATTTACATATTCAGACTACGTTTCCCTGCTGGTCATCTCGATTTCTATTCATGTGGTCATCCATGACAGATATTATACCACCACACACATCAAAAATCAAACAAATTGAAATCAAAGCGAATCTATTCCACCAACGTGCATGTAAAAGCCGCACAAATGCTGGGAATTGGGTTCCAGCTTTATTTGAAGAGGTTCTATTCGTTCTATCTCCCATTTCTATGTATTAAGTGTAGCCCTGCAGGTACTGGTACTATAAGCAAGTATTGGGATTGGGTAGAATCAAAGCAAGTTAATTTTAGACTTTTCAACAGTCCGCCTGGTCTTATACGTTTTATTACGGTATTACAGTAATTAGAACAAAATAATATTTAATTGCGTTATATATTTCCCAGAATTCCAATTATTTCCTTTCTATCTCCATTGCTTCATTATTTCATCATTTCTACTACTTGTGGTAGCTTAGCTGGTATCTGGAGTCGATTCACAGATTGCTTGCTATGCAGTATCTACAAGATAATACCAGTATACTACAGATATATACAGTAGCCACTCTGAATGAGTGTAGTAACATTTTAAGTTACATAAGTATACCACCACTCTATGCAGCAATTTGACAGTCAGCCCATTAAACATCTTCAATGGCGCAGCAGAGGTTTATAGAGGTAGATTTTGTTTAGTTGGATGAACAGATTAGTCCAATATGCAAGCGGCACAATAATAAAGCGAATCAAAGGAGCTCAAAAACAAATACAACAACCGACCACCATAATACATTCTTCCTCCGTCCCATTAAAATCCAGCCTTGTTTTGTTGCTACTTCACAAACACAGTGGTCAGATGGAATTTTCTTCGATGGGAGCGTTCAAAAATTACGAAGTGGGGTTAGGTCGAAATCTATTCAGAAATCGCTCTGGAAGGGGGGGGGGTCGACGACAAATATTCGAATATAACAACAAACTTTATGGTAAAATAAAACTTCTTAGTTCTTTCTTGTTTTCCTCACGTTTGCGATTCGGTTTGTTTTTTGGAGTAGAACTTTTTTCAAACGAATTTTGTTCTCGGTGTCTGATTGAGGGAGACCAATACTTTTTTGTAATGAGATATCTTAACACTTGAATAAAGCACACATACATACATAGTCCACAAACTGTATTGTTAAAATACGAGTACTAGGTGCCATCTACAAACAGCATTTAATATATTATAATCGGTGGTCTCACTTTGAACATGTAGTAGTAGGTAAGAGTGTAAGAGAGTAGTGCAGTTAACTTTAACTGACGCTTACCGATTGATAAAACAGTAAAAGTAATAACGTATTTTTCTTGAATTCTGATTGGCTCCCGGGCTTTACAGAGCCTTTATAGCTTTACTTGCTCGGACCCCTAGTATTTACGGTTAAGAGAAAAAGCACTACATTGTTTGAAAAACCGCGCCAACCAAGCAAGCTATTCTGATTCTAATTTGAAACAACAATTGAAAGTTTGGTTTGAGGTGCTCAAATAGAGAATCGGTAAGATCGTTATAGCTTCAACTGTTCTACATCCTTACGGAATAACGGTTCAAAGTGATTACCCCCAATGAGAACCGAACCGACAATTTGGTTGCGTTGAACAAAGACCGCGAATGAACTCACATGTTGCATGAGCTTATTAAGTACATGTAAGGGAATGCGCAAATTTTTGTAAAAAGTCTTCGAAGTCTAGGGGGAGGGGGGAAGAAAAATCGCTCAAATGTGTTCTTGGGTGAGGAGTTTAAAAATCGGGAAATTTTGATCTTCGTAATTCTTGAACGCTCCCTATCATATTACACAACGCTAAAATTAAATGTACCTTTAGCTTTTCTCGCTAGTCAACTAAATTCCTACATTTTTCTCTTTGTACCGGATTTTATGGAGTACATAGTTTTATTACTTTTACTCATACTCGTTTTTGCATGTACCGGCAAATGTTGTAGTTGTATCAACGTATGTAATCCGTAAAGATCGCAATAATTTCAAACGCCAACTTTGTCTCAAGTCTCAACTCAAAACTTAAATTGTACGACAAACGTATATAAATAGGTAAAGTTAATAATAAGAATAAATAGCTTTAGGGTTTCAGGCAATTGCGTGCAAAGTGGTGCAAACAATTAAAATAGGTTTGTTTTCTGCACAAGCACAAATGTTATTAATACATACTATTACAATGTGAAATGGCAGTAGTCTTCCATTGTTACGTTTTTGGCTTTGCAAATAAATGACTCACTCTCCTATGTTGTTTATTAGTGAAGCTAGAACGCGTGCTGCATTGTAAAATATTTAAAGTTCGTTATAGTTGTAAATAATCTACGAGAAGCAGAATTATCTCTGGTAGTAAATCCGTGCTTAATTTAAGTAATAATTCATCCTCTGCTTAACGTTTTAATCTGGTTTCGTGGTTTGGACGATTTTAGTTTAGATCACGTCACATGATCACAGAGGGTAACAACAGCGACGGAAGTAGACATTTTCACCTGGCAGCATCCAATACTTTAAAATATTATATTTTCTGATATTATTAGAGACAGCATTATATTTATATACTTCGCATTCCTTGGCATTTGCAAACATATAAAGAATATAGCTATAAATACATTCATTCAACCCTGACACAGTATTTGGACAGTATTGGCAAATAAAAACACGGGAATTATGTTCCATAATATTTTGGCAGTGTAAAACCAGTACGGATTAAGGTATAGCTGTTAGTGTAGGTAGGCACTTCTATATAATCACAACAACTAGTAGATTTTGTAGCTCTATCTGTATATGCATAGTTGTGCTAACTGGAGTGGATTGAAATTGAATGCAATGGAGTGTCTCTCCCCAAGTATCTCATGTTGGAAGGACTAGTGGCACTTACATTGTATGTTCTGATATAGGTACAGATATAAGCATATTGTTGTGTACACACACCTAAACACATTTTATAGAAATTGTTCTTATACCTCACTTTATAAAAGCAAACAGTGGAAATAATAATATGAATTTGGTTAGATTTTGGTTTTCTGTGCTTATACATAACATACGTGCAATGTATAAAATATGTGGGTATGGTATTTGGGTAGTTGTGTAGTGAGATTTTGGCCTAGCCTGGCTTTGTGTCCCTTGGCTATGCCATTCTGCGGGTTGGTTGGATTGTTGGCTTTGGATAATAATGTCTGCTGATCTGATACCTAAGTTCCAGTAGCCATTATAATAAATAGAAGGATAATAATGATCAGCAGAGCTGAAAATTTCCCTAGCCAGGAAAGTCACTTTGACAATATTATGGCTTTTGTTGTTATTTATATTGAAAGTCAATATTTGCTCGGCTACAGTCCAACCACCCACCTCCAAACCCAGCTATGTCATCATAAACCCATAATACTAATAATAATATATCCCAGAGATATAGCGATATACATTTTACTGCTTATACAGATACAAGCCTTATTATATGTTAGGTACACACGAAGTGAATACTCTACTCACTTGCAATATTTAGCATTTAGGAAAGTCAATATAAAATATAGGCACTCCTACAGACATCACATAAGAATAGTAATAGTAATGAGAGATTCTTTGTCATTAGAGCACAGGATCATGCTGGTGAATGACGATGGCGGTGGTCGGGCTGCAAACTGCGAGAGCATACGTAAAGTTTGATGAAGAAAATCTTACACTGCTGAATCTGAAGTGGCAGTAGTATAGTTATTTTATTATTGCCATGTAATAAGCACAAACTACAAATACACGATGCAATAACGAGAATTTTTCCGCAACGAATTATTACGACTGGTTGTTCATCGCATTTGAGTGTCTCGCACTCATTCACAGTTCACTAGTCAGTTTATTACGACTGGTTGCTGGAGACTCTAAATGGCATTTCTTTACACTTGAACTCCTTTCTATGTCAAAACCTTATGCAATAATAATAATCAAAATTTGATGAGTGTGTAGTGTGTACACTGCCATGATGATCAAGAGGGGTTATAGTAGAACACAAGCATTTACACAATCATTAATGCATGGTGTTCTGAATTCGGTTAAACATATCAGCGCATGCATTTCCAATGGAATTAATTGCACATAATATTATGTACTATTACGTACATTAGTAGAATCGGGCATTTTTACCATGTTTGTATTCTTCATAAAAGTATTCGAAATTCCGCCAACTCATTTCTTCATAATATTATTTAATGCATCAGTACACAATAGTTAAAAAGAAATGCAAAGTTGAAGTGTTAGGTATGCGCCCAAAAATTAAACTGGAAAGTGCTAGGGAATGAAGTAAATGTTGATGTAATGTGTTATTAAAGATGTGCATTTAGAGATTGGGAATGTTATGAGCCATTTGACTGCAATGCACTTTCGGTTTTGCACATTTCGCACTCTCACACAATATTGCAGCATACTCAAAGCATTTATGAGGTACTTCACTCAGAGAAGGCTACAATTAACGGAACTTCTACTTATGACCAGCTGGTTATTTGGTAATTAGAGTGTTGGCCGTTAAGCTCCTGTTGTTCCTATTCAACGAGGTGGGCGGGGGTTGAGAGAGGAAATTCTGCGAATCCGGCCACTAATTTCTGACTACTACATGGCAAAGAAATTAAATGTAAATAATCTCCGTTCCCTCTATTGGTTAACGTGATCTTTTGTTCTCTATTGCTACAGCTTATCCATCAAAACCATGATACGTTCTCTCACGAAACGATACACAAGTGCAGGGTACAAGTAAAGCACAACAGAGATATTACATGCACAAGACCCTAAACTTTGTTCATATTAGTATGTTGGATAATAGAAGAGACAATAAAGCTGCTATAGAATAAACGTATAGAAGGTAGCCCATTAATAGCAGTAAATGGAAACACTGCATTGTACATGTGTATGAAAATCAGTCCAGTAGCAACAACGTGTATTTGCTATTGTATGAAACATTGAATGACACAAAGTCCTCATTTCTATATTATGAAGGCACAATGGGCTATTCGATTCCACTTTCCTGCTTCAGGATGAAAATTATCATTAAATCCATTTACCAAGAAGCTGGCCATCTCCATGAGTGGTGCAGCAGTTATTGTTACTCCTTTCACCCTAATACTTACTCCTTCTCAGTAATCGCACGAATTTACTTTTCCTAAAAGGAAAAAGTTTCATCCTCATTGTACACTTGCACACACACAATCAAATCCAACTTTCATTATAGCTATGTTACGTATGAGTATTGCAGTTCGGAAAAGCTTTCCTGTAGGTATATGATTGCATGTAACGATGTCATTGTACCTTGCGCAACTTTTAACAAATAATAAAAGGGTAATTTTACAAATTAAGTGAACCGAACTAGTATTATCAATAAATACTTACTAATAATAAGTAAATATCTACAAATGCAACCAACTCCTAAATTATAGGACTTAGGTATGTTAGTTGAACATTCTATAAATTTTATACATAATTCATGCCAGAAAGTACCTGGAGTAGACAACATAAAGGATGGTTAACGTTATTTTAAAAACTAAATATTCCATTATAGACAGTTGGATTGTGTCACTCTATCTTCTTAATAAAAAATTACATTCGTGCGTCGTGCACTATGCTGTTACAATATTAAATATACAGTCGTATTCAAGAACTGTGAAGAAGTACACACTAAGAAAAGTATAAAATCAATAATATAAAAGTTGAAGCTTTGATTTCTGGAAAAGATGGAAAAGTTTACTTTGCAATTGGTGGGGTTAGTATATAGCTGGGAGTTGAGTAAGGAGATGGGATAGAGCATGAAATTGGAGAATAGAGGATAGGGGCGGGTGTTGCGGCTTATAAAGCGAGAGAGTGAGATGGAAGAAGTGAAGTGAAATGGACTCATGAAAAATGTTAACATTTTGTGCGTGACACGAGAGAAAAGTATTGGGTGGACCGTGGGGACCATTCTCCACGGACTTGGCATGACAAAAATCCACCCATTTCAACTGAATCTCAGCCGAGTCACCAAGAGACACGATGACACGAAACACAGATTTCCTATTTCGCTTTCATCATCTTGTCACTGGCCCTCTCATCTGTTTCCTTACATTTGACTTGACATGACCTCGAACGTAAACATAAATTCCTAATATAAAATGTCTGCAGAGACCAAAGACCTGCTTAAGTATGCGTGTAAGATAAACAAAGGTAGACATATGATGACACAAATCCGTATAACAAAAATTCTAGAGACGGAAATCCTAAAAGCTTATATCGCATTTGCAGTAAAGAACTTACTATAGGTAGGTATACAGTGATTTCCTGCACTACTACAATGAATACTAATAAAAATAAATGTAAATAGCTTCCTTGTCAGAGTCAGCAGTCTGACCGCTGAGTAGGGCTAGTAAAAGAATCTATTTATGAAAGCAAAAGTAAGCTTGACTTGTTTAACTTCACAGAGAATTGCCAAAAAGACAAGATATTCTCCCTTTAGTTTATTTTTGCCAAGCAGTTCTCCTGAAAAATACCCGAATTTAAAAAAAAAAAAGTATTTTAAACTTTGTATTCGTTTCTATTCCAAAATTCCATTTACTAATGTAATAGGTAATTGTTCATGTACCTCTGATTCCACTACAGGAAGATTTATAAAATGAAATAATTGTAATGAGAAATTATGTTACAATTAGTGATCTAAACCAGAATGAATGACCTATACCAATGCCATAAATATAGTTGTATGTATGTATGTATTTTCTCAAAGACACGTTGTATGTATGTAGTTTATAAGTACTACAAGTAGAAGGAGAAATGAAAGTTGACGTGAACTCCTTGGAGAAATGCTTTAAAAGTTGAATAATTTCTGAGATCAAAGTCTAAATTACCTACGGGACATGGAACAGTACACGGGAGAAGCTAACGTAACGTGGCGATTTTTTCCCTGCAGAAAGTCACCGTATATGTACAGATGAGTCACGGTGTACGTAAATATTTGCGTAAGGAAAGTCGGAGGGCCATAATAGTCATTTTGTTTGTGTCCAAAATGGAAAATGCTAAGAAAACATGCATCGAATAAACGTGTTATATTTATATCCATAAATATCTGTACACTTGATGTGTGTAATCCGAGGCATGTTGTTGTAAAGATGGACAGACAGATATAAGGGATACAAATACTCCACATGCACACATCACCACAGTCTTCGTTTCCTAACTCGTAGTCAAACCCTGAGAGTTGTAGTTCTCTGGTAGAAACAAACCTCAATGCCAAACAAGTGACTGAATTCAAAATCCCTGTTTTGTCTTTCGTGTGTTATGTGCCTTTTGCCTTCCACCGATTCACCTTACTTCTCTCTCCGCTGTTTTTGTGAACAGATTATGTCTTGCCTCGTCTCTGTGAGATTTGATCCCAAGGGGATTTTCAAAGGAGTATAGCCACAAGGATTTATCCCACGGGATTTTCCAATCTCTGACCCTTGTCTTGTGTATACACACTCCACTAACAAATGCTCCACTTTCCCTTCCCTCTATTCCACTACTTTCCATTTCGACTTTTTTATTTTACTCTGTCTATTTGTATTTGTGCTACTACTGCCTATATAACGGAAATACAAATATAACTGTACTATGCACCAATAAAATACTATAAATACAACAAAAACACTGAGTACAAGTATATTGGTATATATAGTCATGTATGTTCTAAAAACAAACGGATAACATATTGCATTGTCATTGTGCTACTATAGTTCTGCCTATTTTTGGTGAAGAGAGAAAGAAAGACAGAAAAGGACAAGGACGTCTTTGTACTTTGGTTCACATTATGCGTTATATCTTTGTGTGGTCTACATACAAATAGAGATGAGGGCACTTACTTTGCTTGAATAGTCAACAAAAAAGAGCAGTTTTCCAAGCATGACATCAGATAATCACAAATCAGTGGCTACTAACACATCAAGTAGATTTTAAACACAGATTTTTCCCCACATAGCTCAGAAAATTCAAGGTAAAGTACTTTCTAAAATGGGACTTGCCACGTGAAATTGTCTTTCAGACTTGGCTTTGTATGTACAAAATACTGAAATAAAGTACAATAGCCTCACAGCATTATAAGCTGAAACCAAGCACATTATAGTAGGCACATAAAGCAATATTGAGTATTAGGATCACAGCACTGCATTCTTTTCAATCTTTAAACTACACGATATTGCTGTAGGATTTTCTCCATGATATTTTTCATTGTCCTATCTCTTTTCTCTTTTGTCTCTCGATTCGAATCAGGCTAGTAATCTTTCCGTTACAATTTTTCAATTCAAAATCAAATACCTAAGCTTCTGCTATTCTATAACAGCATATTCCTACTACTCCACCTCAACAAACAAGTGGAAATTCTTCTTTTGTACGAGTTAGGTTAAAAGGAAAGCACATGCTATATTATGCTGGCAAATATTTTTGGTATTTTCATGTGGCGAGCTACGGTGCATTGTCCTCGTGTATTGCATGATGGCAGTCTGTTTGTTATTTAGTATTATTTTTCGAATTTATTTTGATTGTCTACCTCAACTATTCCAGAAATTGTGGATACGGCTCCTGTATAGTTTGAGTATGTAGTTAGTTGGGTTTTGTGTGAGTATAGCAGTCACCAGTTGTTGTTAGCTGTTGTGTCGTGTTTGGTGTAGTTTAATGGAATGTCTTGTCGTGTTGTTACATAATACGTCTGATTCTGTGTCGTTGTTGGTGGTGTTTATAGAGAAAAGTCAAGTCATAGTCATCTGGATGCAAGTCGAGGGAATAATACAGTATGAAGTGGTTTTAGACCTCACGAGGTCTTATAGAGCCTTTATGTCTGTCTGTCCGTCCGTCTGTCTGTCTGTCTGTCTGTCT
>JAQFYB010007881.1:0-10351 GCA_034694085.1 Pogonognathellus longicornis
ATCGTATCGATAGCTCATCGTATCGATAGTTCATCGTATCGATAGCTCATCGTATCGATAGCTCATCGTATCGATAGTTCATCGTATCGCTAGCTCATCGTATCGATAGATCATCGAACCGATAAACGCTTATCGATACATCGATAATCACCTCTAGATATGACCTATTCAGTTTTTGTATGAGTTTATTATTTTGAAGCATTGGAATATTGTAGCTGGAATTCTTATGTTAAAAAATCTCGTACCTACTATGTAAGAAATGATAAATAATAATAACAGCCTAAAAATATAAATGATAATTATTGGTGGTACTCGAGGTAGACTTTTTAACTAATGTGATGGAATTTATTCAACTTTTATAACGAGCTTTCGATAGTTAAAATAAAATAAGTTCAAAAAATTTTTTTTCTTCATAAACCACATTACATTTTTATTGTTGAACTACAATAGTATTGGTCTGGGGATATACCTAATAAACTTCACAATTATAAAAGTATTATAAAAATGCACACATTATAGCATCATTTGAACAAGCATCTAATATAATGGAGAAAAGGGTTACTATTACTAATTACCTAAACACTATAGTAAACACTAAAACACTATTTTTGGATTTTAGGAATTTCCTTTACCAACCATTAAATCTTAGACACTGTACTAATACTAATTGATACTACTTGATCATAAGACTGTCTACTTTATGAATAATCCATTTGCAACAATTTTTCAAAGGAGAGCAATGCAATTCTAGTAATAGCACTTGGAAATGAATTACTTGTTTCCACTCTACTGTAAGTAAGTAGAAGGAGTGTTGATTAATATTTCATGAGAAAATCGGATCAGATCCCTCCATCATCAGTCTCACTGATTCCTTTGATTATTGTAATTAAATTAAAATCAAAGACCTAACCAAACCACACACTTAAAGTACAGCGGTATTGGCGTGAGTGTTTGACGTGGTGCACGCAGTATGTAATAGTAATCTCTTTCTGTGTATAGAAGTATTGGAATTCCTTGGACAGTATAGAGCAAGTTGTGTCTCTGAAGGCGAAATGACAAGTTTCATGAGTGTAGAGTAACTGAGGGAGGAGAGTGGGTTAATAGTCGTTGGCTACAGTTGACATGACATGACAGTAGCAGTAAGAAAAAGGTATTTGGTTCGTTAAGTCCAATCAAAGCAGGAATCGCACTCGAGCACATTTAACAACGAAATCGCTTTTTCTTCAATGTTCGGTTGAGTCATCGGGCGTTGAGCTCGATTTGTCTTGGCCTATGGGCTGCTCCGTTGGCCTCGCCTGATCTTCTGGATTGCATCCGCCGAATCTTCTTTCTCTCTCTTCTTCTTCTTCTTGTGATGTCAACCTCCTCAGAGAATTCTCTTGTTGTCTCCGAATTCTCCAGGAATTTTCTTTCTTTTCTCTTATTCCTTTTTCCTTTATTTCATGCAATGGCACACACCACATTCTCTAACTGTGTTGTGTCTATACTAACGTGTCGATCTTGCAATACTCATCTTTCGTCAATGCCTCTTATCTCTTCTGGTGTATAATTTCTTTATGTCTTTATAAAATGTCAGAGTTGAATACATGAAATAATACTTCTAGCAAACATTCCGTGCACAGACACTTTATTCCTTCACAAAAATCTTGTAACTCGTAGCTGTGTGTGTGTGAAGTGTAAAGGATTCAATTGTTAAATCTCTATAAAGCAAAACATACACTAGTATGCACATATAAATCGAGATTTACACTTTTATGCCATACTTTTTGTAGCTACTGGGAAATATGGTATTAAAAATGAATTTGAAATAGGTACTGTATATACATAGCGAAGTGGGATCAAGAAAGAGCTTTCCCAAATCTGAGATGATCGTGTATTGACATTTGTATACAATCTAGTAATTAAATATTTTCTTGATTCAAAACATGTAACATAACTAGCAAATCTGTACAAATGTTGATACCCAAACCGATTCATTATGTCTAGACCTAGGTATTTGCTTTAGAATATTGTAAATCTTCAAAGAAAAAACAACAAAGATATTTTAAAACAATTATCGATAAATTTGTTGCAACAAATGCGCCAAATAATATGTAATTCAGTACAAATAAACAATTTACACAGTTAGATAGTAGATCATTCGTCGAAATGAATTGGCAAATAAATAGTAGGTAAAAATTATAATAATAATGGCATATGAAAATGTTGGAAAGCCTTAGGAATCATATGTCTGGAATGGGAGGAAAGTAAGAAAGTCAATTAGGTCTCTTTATTTTAGGGACGTGAGGTGATTGAGATGATTATAAAAGTTTTTCTCGTTTCCTCACATGACATTCTATGAGGATCATTGGAAATTGTAATTGAGCACTAAGCATTAGGTTGCACGGCATTACGTAGTACTATACAGCTACACATTTTCAACTTGGCTCATCTTTGTGTCCTTTGGTGTAACTACTGGTATATAGCCACTTTTATACACTACATGCACACACGCCATTTGTATATATGTATGTTCATGTATGTTCGAGGAGATTGGAAATGGGTTGATTCTGCAGTGAAGAAACACTCTATGGACGTTATGTTAGGTCGACCGAGCTCTAACGTTTTGCTTTGATGTTATATGATTCCATTCCGTATTGATTGGAAAGTTGACATGGGAAAGCTACTGTGGAAATAAGTAACAATGGCGAATGGTCTTGGAACAAGAGAGGGAAAAAGAGAGACCAAATTTTTCTTACACAGTGTCATTTGCAAACGTATCCTGTAATTCCCAATGTACACAGAACATCCAGACACACATGAATTCTTCATATATATACATAGGTATGTAGTATGGTGTAGTACGACTAGTGCTACTAATGTAAGAAAAATACATGTATATAGAAATAGCAGAATAGAATTCTTATACACCCTGTAGTGTAAAAACTTGGTAGTTTTGTTCTGAAAATAAAATGTCCGTAAAGAAAGCCAAAAAGAAACGATTTGCAGCTGGACTTGGATTTGTTGAGTTTAGTTCTCATCCCACACGACACGATTCTTCTTTAGACTCTCTTCGTGCATATAGTTCAGAATTAGATGTGTGGCACATTACATTACACTACACCCTATACTGTATTCTACATGTATGTATGTACAAAGTGCTTTGGTATGTATCTAGAAGGTTTTTGGGCGAGTGTCTATGGGCATGTTGTATAAGAAAGCACATTCATTTCATTTGATTACGCTCCATATATCCTTATGAGTCCAAAGTTTCCTCCTACTTTCCTCGGGTCAACTTTCAACTGTTAACGTCAATGAAAGTAGCATGGAGAGAGGTAGGTTGTGCCAGTTAATACCTCGGCTTTCCAACATTACTTTACAACTAGTACGATTTCCAACAGTAGTAGCAACACAACTTTCCGTAATAGTTTTATAGTACTTAGTTAGTACTAGAATAGTACTATTATTACTATTACACAGATACGAGATACGATTCTGAAGCGCATTCAATCCGCAACCGATTCTCTTAGCGTTGCTTCATTATTTCTCTATTAGTAGCTACGGCTATTTATCTTCAGTGCACTTTGTGACAATTCATAAGGTAGAAGCACGAAATTCACAACTTTAGTTCTTCTAGTACTACTAGGGATCAACTGACGATTCAGGAGAGAAATTGATTTTTATCCTCAAAACAGTTTTATTGTTACAATTTCATTTGGATATTTATTCTTTAATGTAAGATAAGCGATAAAAGTAGCCTTTCACCTATAGGTATGTACAATATAGTTAGGCTGATTGCTTTAACTACAGATATTACCTGATATTATAGATAGTAATTTATAAATTTTATGTACAAAAACAAATTAAATAAAAAAATCAATAATAAATTGAAATCATGATTGTCTAAATCTACTAAAATTCATTTCAAGGACAACCCTCAAAACTACAAATTTACACTAATTTATTTTAAACATGAATGCAACAAATAAGAACGGTGTTTCATCCTATAGTCTATAAATTGCAAAAATAAGTGTCATGAAGAAAAACATTAGTTAGCAAAATGCAAATTGCAATGTAATGAAAGCAAACTGCAAATGTTTGTTAAACTAAAACTATATCAGAAATAACCTCAACAATTACTTATTGTTAGAATTTTGAGCTTTTTGACGCAAATCTATTTTTTCTCCATTCATTATTGAAGGTTCATAGTTTCAATAAAACATCTCGTGAAATGTAAAGGATTAATTTTAAAAAGCTATGCATTTTTATCAGCTCTTTTTATGTTCAATTTCAACTTTATAGCCGTCATTGGACACCACGTTATAATTGATACGGACTAAATATTCAAATCTAATACAATATAATATCAGATTGTTTTATCTTCATTTTTACATTTTGAAAACTACGAACAAGTTAAAATTGTAAAAAATGAAACTGTAAAGAGTACAGTAAAATGAAGGGTAAATCCAAATGAAGTAACGAGCAAGATAAAGAATCTTGTGCTTTGAGATTGTTGCAAGCTTTTCTTTAATTTCTCAGAAAACAGCAAGATAGCACTTAAAATGAAAGAAAGTTACGTTACGTATGTCGAACAATATTCTTGTACGTAACAAAATGTGTAAGGCATTTGTATGGCAGCAAGTTTCCCTGACTTTATTTGTAACACGGCTAAAGTATATTGATTTAACATTGAGTCTTTGCGAGTCTTTTCATTCACACTATGTTAGCAGCATTAGTGCCGTAAGTGTTTGCCGAATGTAATGAAAAGAAGGAATCAGTTTGATTTTGTGTGTGAGTGTGTCTATGTTGAAAATCCGTTCTACGCAGAGAGTGAGACAGCCACCACCCCAACTTGTGGTACAAGTGTATAAGGTTGTGGTCTTTGTTGGAATCCTCCATTTCCACTGTGCTATTGCTATACATACTAATATACTGTAGTGAATGCAATCTCTAACTCTATACTTGCTATAATATTTTGTACCATACCACACGACACACAGTCTAATAGACAAAACCACTCTTGGTGTATCTGTACACACACACATAAATGGTGCCTTGACTTAACTGTCAGAGTAGAAAAGACAAGAGTGAAGTAACCGAGAGAAGGGAAGGGACTCTTCATTCCTCCAGTCTTCCTGTCTGTAAAAAAAACGCACACACACAATGAGAGCTGTCCGACTTTATTTTTCCTACTAAGAGCCATATTTGTCTTTCTCTGGGTTTTCCCCGTCTCTCAAACCATTTCCGCGACAAATCGTTACGTTTCTATACTGCGTTATAGTAATTTACAGTAATGTAACGTAATGAGACCATGATTGCGTCGTGTGGTGACTTGTGTTGATTTACCAATGTGTCTCTCTAACAAATGTACGTAGGTACATTACTCTTGCTATGATAAAGCGTAAAGTATTAAAGCAACAACACAAAGACAAGAAAAGCGAGGAAAATGTTTGCAGCCCTTCTGAATGATTTAGGAATGTCATACACGCAATGTGGATATTTTCATCTATCGCCGCAAATTGTTTTTCTAGTGAGTTTTTCATTTCACTTACAAAGACACAAACTCATTCCTCATGTTCATAAATTCGTACTACTCATAGTAGACATGACTGACTACAATGCAACAAACCAACTAAAGCACTACATTGACTAATACTACTTTTTAAATAATTGGTCACAGTTACAAACGTTACATCTGCGAGCAATTTGTTTTAAATATTAATCTGATATTCAAATTTATTATTCATAAGTTTTATGTAAGGAAAATCTTAAATGATTATTTCATTTGAAATTTTTAAACACATTAAGGAATCTTACACTACTAAAACATACCCACTATTATATTGGTGTTGTACATAGTTCCTCTATTCAATACATGTATGTATTCGTATTTCAATATTACATCTACATACCCGTGCTTTAAGTTTATGCATTAAAACATTTTGTTGAAAGATTCTACACATTACACACACATCTAAAAACATAATATTTCTATACATCTTGGTACATATTGTATTTCTATTTTTTTAGCTTAGGTATAGCTTAGGTTTATTGAACATAAACATTAAATCATACAACGTGATATGAAAAACACAGTATAGCTAGATAAGTATCCTGTGTAAAAAGTGGGAGAATCTTTAAGTCTGAATAGACTTTTGTGTGTTTGTGTATACAAGTACGGTGTAACATGCGAATGCTCCTTCTTTTCCTTTACAATAATACTTAATGCTGAAAAGAAGCTAATCTTTCTATTGAATTGTATTTTTGTATGTAGGTGGGAGAGTACTATGTGTATATAGTATGTATGCTATAATGGTCTACACAAGTTAAACACGGTGTAGCGTAGTCCAGTCAAGTTTTACTTTTTAAAGCTTTAGCTCTTTGGATTTTTTTGGCGAAGGGAGCTCTGCATAATAGGAAAAGCTTTTAAGTTTAAGTCTATCGAACATTAGTCGTGACATGACACGACTGGTGCTTTCTCACTCTGACGTTTTAGCATCTGAAGACTTTTTAGTCCGTGTGAGCAGAAAGAGCTACATCCTGCCTACAGAATATTCTGTATTCCGTGTGCACTGTCACAGTTTTCTCTTTATCTGTCTTGCCATTTCAAATGGCTCTTTAGTCTAATGGCTGTCCAACTAATTCCTAATGCGAAAAGTGACTTGCGTTTTACTTTTCCTGAGCACCACACCGCATCGTCCTGGCTCCATTTTCTCCGTAGCTCTACGGGTATTATCTCCTTCCATCCGCAGCTCTTTTATTTATGAGGACTTAAGTGACAAGGTCACAAAACATTACAATAGATTCAACTAACATTCAGGTTAACAAAACAATACACACATTCTTTTAATATCTAAAGGCACTGTGTATTTATGTGTATATATCCATCTTTCCTGGTAAAATACAACAGTAATGTAAATCAATACAATTTATTCTTTGTTTCCATTTAAACGGCAGCAGGTATCATTTTGAGTCCTAGTAAATACATTGAAATACAACCAGACAGATTTGAGTTGTAATTTTTGATGTTTTTTGAAATATTATTACATTATATCAATTACAGCATTAAAGGTGTGTAATATCGTAATGTTTTTACACGGTATAGACAACATTGATAAGATCAGGTAGTCTGAAAAGGAAAAATTTCTGGAGAAAGTAAATGTATAATACTTATAGAGTGATAATTTTGATGCTTTTCTTTTTGGGTATGTGATTGTGTGGTTATACTATAGTAAACGTGGTTTATTTTATCAATATATCATGCTGGTGATTCGCTGCAATCGTATACTAGTAGAGGAAAGTGGTGATGGTGTGTCTGTGAGTAGTATCCAGACAAACAAAAATAAATTGAGAGAAAATAATAATATTACCACATCAAGCTACTTCTGACAAAGAAGGAACATTAAGGAGCAGACTATAGGCAATTTAACGTGCACACAGCAAAAAGCGGAATATAAAAGTAGAAGAAATGGCGAGAATGATGAGATGATGTGAACTTGTACTTACCGTTGCTGGAGCCTGAAAATAAAATGCTTAGGCTGAGAGAACATTAGGGGAGGAGTAGACGGGAAGCTGAATGAGCGTGATTTGGCATTGTACAAAATTGCATGTCAAACGATCATAAATATCTGTACGAATCAACTGTGAGATCTTGCCGACAGCTGTGGCCGAATTGTTATTGCTCCATACATTGCATCTTCACTTTACTCGCCGTGTATTAGCTAGCAATGTGTATAATGGATACATGTAATATCATTATTACTAATACCTACTATCATTCCTGTATGTTATAACGCTTGTGTTTTGGTATAAAATACATAGGCACGCTAGAAAAAACACATGCGATTCGTTTAGGCAAATAATATTGGTTGTATACAAATATGCTGTTGTATATAAGACAGGAAATCATTGCTAAGGTAGGCACTTAAGCGCTTCTGTGTCTGCGTAGGCAATTTACGTAATACTTAGCACGAACGATGAAGTCTTTGAAATAACATACCTAAACATGTGTAGACTATTTCTGATAAGAACCCATTTATACAGGAAAAATTTTATTTGCGCTCGCAGATATTTTTTGGAGAGTTTTTATACTTTGTTTCTTTCATGCCGTCTATGCATGGGGAAAATAATCGTTGATGATTATATGTGTGTTCTATGCGAAGAGGAATAAAAACGTAAAGTTGGAAAGTGTGCATAATATGCGATACGTATAAAGGCAGGTGTATGGTTTTATACACGTTGTAGTAGAGAAAGAAATTTATAAACTATAATGTTATTATTACTTATATATAAGGCCGGTCCTTTAGGAATCTATTTTCGGATGTACATACAGGTATTATTTACAATTACATTATTACATTCATTTGAAATGATTAACATTTGTTAATATCATGTAGATTGATGAGATAATAATAGTTGAGTTGAGAAACATTTAAAGGGTCAATGTGTTTTGATGATCTCGTAAAAATCGACAAATGAGAATTCCTGGTGTGCGTAGGTAGGTCGAATTAGAATAAATTACTGTGATATAAAATTTAGGCTAGAAATTTCAAATAATGTTACAGAACTATTTTCCATCGCATATGATTAGAATAAAAATCGATTTTACCGATCACCACCATCGTTTCATTGTGGAAAATGAGACTAATACCAATGTGTTGCTAAATTGTGTAGAAAGTTTAACTTTTGTAAATATAGATACCTATACCTATATAGCTACAAAGGCAATTATTAACTCTTTAAGTTTGTTGAATCACAGAATATATATTTTATTATGTTTTAAAAAAGCATAAAAAATCATCTATTAAACATTAAGATACAGATTTTCTGATAACTGAATGATTAAACCAAAGGTATTTAACGTTTCCATTGACAAGCCAATATTATTTTTTTGTAAAATGAATCTGTAAATAAATATACCACTATGGATATATCTTTATTGGACAATTCCAAGTACAGCATAGCATACAAATATTAGGTAGTACTAATAAAATACTAAAAACGATTGCTTTGCAAGAATCATTATCCCTCCATGCTCGTGTATCATTTAGTGATAAAATTTTGAGTAAATGTTAGAAATGGGTGAAATGTTTCATGTAAAAAAGTGTTTGACTCGAATAATGTGTTCAAAACTTGAGTGTTGTGTATGTATAGCGTATGTATTTCAAGTGTGTTGTCTTGAGTCTTGACTTAACCCTTATCCCAAACAAGGAAAGAAAGGTCTGAGAAAAAGAAAAATATGTATAGCTAATATAGTGTGCAACGAACATGGACATTGAGATAGCAATGCACGCTTGGCGTTCCTTTTGTCGAATTACAGTTTGAAATTTTGGATTTATGTGAGAAATGTGAGTCCCAGGAGTTTGAGAGTTGAAAGAGTATTAGTACACAGACAGCATGCATATCGAATTTAATGTTCGTTGCGTTACATTAGATATTCACACAAAATAGCACGCCATTCCATGCCGTCGTCTCGTCCTACTCCTTACTTACATATACCACACCACTCTACAGAATACTCCTTTTACTTACACTTACACTTACACTCCTTCCTCAGCCTTCAACTGCTACTAACTACGTTCAACTACTACCATCAGCATTACAACGAGAATAAATACAGGGAGAGAAAGAGAGAGAGAGTGCTACACACTTACTGCAGCAATAACACATATATAATACTATTTGATATAACACTACAGTTCCAGCCCTAGCAATGCTATACATACAAAACTATTCTGTACTAGAGAGACTCAATTCACATAAACCTTAAGATTCAAAGGGAATTCGAACTCTGACTGAATTCACAGCTACTACTGTAGTCTCTAAATGTACTTCACTGCTACTAACACAGCACTTGCACTACTTTTCAATGTACACTCTGTCTGTATTGGTATGGCTAGTCCGTTTTCCTTGGGTTTTAGTTAGCTTCAGCTTTTCTCAATTCACGAAACCTTATATTACATATTACACTGTGTTTAATATCAGCACATGGATGCATAGGTATAATGTGTATAATGCTGGAAGAGTTTATGCTGGAGAGATATATGCATTTGTATATACACAGTTATGTATTTGAGTTCACTTACTTACTTGTTAGTAACAGCAGTACAAGTAGATGTAACGTAAATGTGTGTATATCTTTCCCCGTATGTTTCCCGGCGGTTGAACTGCTTTCAAAGATCACAAGAGACTTCACTTAGGTAATATTTTCTTTCGATATATATTTTAGTATATAGGTACTAAAGGTATAATGTGTATGTTTGAGATATGTACATGGAGGTAGGTAGGTGTGCTATGCATAGGTGGGACCATCCCAACCATTTCCCCAGCCCAACCCAACCCAACCCATCCCCAACCAGACTCTTGGCTGGGG
>JAQFYB010007882.1:0-10349 GCA_034694085.1 Pogonognathellus longicornis
AGTTAAACAAAATGTAACAGTGGCGGATCTACATAGGGGTTTAACGGGTCCAAACCCCCCCCCCCGTTATACCTCAGTTTACACTAGATAAAAATCAAAAATTATTCAATACCTATTAAATTCGCCGATGTTCACTGGAATTTCCTTCAAAACCCCCCCTGTTATAAATCCTAGATCCGCCACTGTGGATGATTATTTTTCGCTTATCGAATCGGTTTATAAAAACTGCATGTTTTGATTGAAAAAGTAATGGAAAGAATTGTATACATGAATATTGTGTAGAATTTCACGGGTTATCAACACCTTATATTCTGTTTCGTCCTTTTGGTTCTATGGCGAATCGGTCAAAGTCAGAACGGACAAAGGCGAATGGCGACAACAGTCAAAGGACATAAAAGTCAAGACAATATTACAGTCAAATACAAGGACTAATTAATAAAAGACAATGCATAATATTAGAGTCAAGAATCAAAGATTGAGATCACACCAAGGCCGTATCTAAGATTCCATTTCCGAGGGGGGCAAAATTCATGCACAATAGTGCCTGTTATCGCGAGAAGCGCCAAAAATTTGAGCTATTTTAGGCCAAACTCAATCTAAAATGCATTAAATTCACATGTAGAGCGAAAAATTTTGCGATTTTTTGCACCTTTTTGGTAAAACAACCAATTTTTTTCCGATTTCGGGGGGGGGGGCAATTGCCCCTCTAAATACAGCCTTGTATTACAAGAACTATAGAAAGACATAACCTCAAAGGTTTTTCATACTTAAAAATGTGCATTGTCAATGTTGTATTGCCCTTAGAGTGACCTGGAGAAACATAAAAGCACTCTCCTCCAGAACAAAATAGTCCCATTGTTAATAATACAATGGAACCTTTGTTATGCGACGTCTCACGGTTTTTGAGATCCCCTTTTCACAATTGGCCTTTGACCGTTTGTGTTTTGACCGATTCACCCGTCCTTTTTACTTGAAAATATGTTATAATACCTGTTGCTGAATTACTAGCTACACTTGTAATGACTCCCGTTATGAGCATGGCGAATATCAGGATCAGTTCTTTTTTTAATTCTTTGAGGAAGGGATTTGTTCTTAAAAATGTACCTATCGCGGAGTTCAAGCCAGAATTCTTTGCAGCCACAGACATAGCACTTCCACCTCCTGTAAAGATATAAAAATTATATACAATTTTTATGTTTATCCAGATTGTCCGAGAAATGTTTTGAGGATTTTCATTTTTTGACCTAATAAAAGAAATGGTCCCCACGGCATATTTTTTTCGGTATAACTATAAAAAAATTAAAAGCATTTATTGAAAGCCTGATTTATTATTTATGCCATTCTTCTAATATGCTTACTCCCAACTCATTAGTAGATCGCGGATCCCTAGACCAAAACCTGTAAAATTTAGGCATATTAAAATAGGACAAGTTATAATTTTATAATTAGAAAATAAAGATGTTTATTAAAGGATTATTACCTCCAATGCAAAAGTTTTTGTAGTAACTTAATTTTTTCGGTAACGCATATAACAGAAAACATAGTAATAGTGTTGTCGTTGCATCTTTTATGTATCCCGGTCCGTAGGCAGTGTCGGCCCAACCTATTTACAAATTATAATTAGATGTAAACAGTATTTAAGTTATTTTGTAATATGTAAGCGAAGTTAACACAGCAAGGCATATAAATGGATCAACCGGTTTAACAACTTCTACTATTAGTGAGAAGCGAAATTATTTTTTGTATACCCTTTAATAGAAATTACAATTATATTCTATTTGAGCTAATTTGATAATAAATAGTGCTAGGAATTGCACACACAGAAATAAGGCTGTATAGAAATATCGATTTACGGGATGGTAAAATCCAAAAAAAATACACACGAGCTAATAAATATGCTCAACAATAAATGGAATCAAATTAAAATAAATCAAAAAAGTTTTGAACTTTTTAGGCAAATTCGTATAATTTTTTTGAGATTTCGAATGAACAATAATTTATTCTGGGGGATGCACGTGTACCCAGTGCACCCCTGGCTACGGCTTTGTGCGACAATATTGTAATGTAAAATGCTGTAAGAATCCACTATTATTGTCCTAGGTCATCTAGGTGGACTTGGCTTGTGAGTTTGTGAGTATAATGATAGTTAAAAATCCAGTCCTTCTTATTGGCAGTACGAAATCAAATGGTTGGTAAAACTTTAGTTAAAATTATACAATCAGTATTCGAAACAAATTCACACACATTCACACAACACAAAATACTAACCAGGAAATATTTTGGGTTCTCTACAAATCCACAGGATGATAAGAAATATATAAAGAAGACCAATAAACGCTTCATGAAAAGTTATTCTGCCCAGTTCTTTGTACCGTCGTTTTATCTCGACCCTGACTTTTTCAACAGATTCCTTTTCAATTTGTAAATGATGAATTTGAGCTTCAGATTTTTTTACCCAAAATTTCACACAGGAAGGTAATTTCAAAAAGTGAATTTGCAAGTACATCCATGTCAAAATGACTGTGGGAGATACAAAATTCAAATGTATTATTAAGAAGTGGGACTAAATTGCTGTGGCGGATGACAATATCCAGCTTTTAAAAGTATTTTATTTTAATAATTGACAAGTACATACTATTTGTTAGCATCGGTACAACACTGAAAGCAAACCAAGATGTAAACGGGAAATCTGTATCCTTCACGCACTGTTTCGAATCCCGAAAGTTATCCGGGTCCCCTCTTACCTCCGCTCTAAATAAATCGAGACCAGAAAATGAAGATATAATTCAACAATAAGGACACTTTCACATTGACACCTAGATCTGTAAATTAACATTATATTCAACATGGACACTTTATCATTTCGATCTAAATCTCCTTGATATAATATGTCCATGGTTCCCCTTTCAAAATTAACATGTCTATAATATATCATAATATAAAAGATTTTAATTTTAGTTAAATATTATAACGATGATAAAACATACTGAAACTCTGACAAAGTCTGTAAAAACAGGAAAAAAGGACTTTATTAGAAAAATGTAACTATATTAATTAAACATGGAGAAATCATGAATATAGTCAAGTAATGATAGTAATTAACTTACTCCCAATGAGATAACATTTGTGCCTGAGCCCGTGGGGATGCCTGTTTAGGGATAAAAAAATACAAACTCTTTTTTTATAATTGTATTAAGTACACATCTTAACCCATCAGCCCCCAAGTGAGCCGCAAGTAAACAGCATTTTTTATTTAAAGGTAAATTATAATACCAACCTGTGCCTCCGATACAAGCTGCAAATGCAGTGGCAAGGAAAAAAAGAGTTCTGATATTTTCACTTTTTTGTACTTCTTCTTCGTACGATGGGTCGTTTGGATCTTCAGGTATCATATCCTAATTAATCATGCAAACTTTAAATGTGTGGTTAATCATAAATCATAATTATGAAAATATTATTACTTAAAGTAATGAAATGTCATGTCATGCATACGAACTTACCTTTTTGAATTCATCAACGATGACTTTAACTACAAACAAACAAAAAAGAGCTACAATAAATAATTATGATACTAATTGCCTGCCTGAACAAAATTGTATGCCATCATGTTGTAGTGTAGATCAATTTTAACATATTTTATATTATGCGTTATCGAGGCAATCGAGGTCTGCATCTATATAAATAATAGATAATATTAGATGCCCATGCTACCTACCTATTGGAAGCACCATACCTGTAATTGAAACAATCAAAAAGTCAAACAATTAGGCACATGTTCTTGAAAAATTGTAAATAAATAAAAATCATTTGACTATATAAAATAAACTTCAGTCAGAGTGCAGATATAGTAGAGATCGTAGAATAGTGTGCCGGTAAAACGATTACTTGTAGTGGAAGTATTACTGCAAAACATGCTTAAGAACATAGTGACAATCATGACAGCTAGAAGAATTGCAGGAATTTTGGCTCCAGCAATGGATACCACCCAAAGAGCAATTCTGACATTAAGATGACTGTATTCAAATGCTACGGCCATTAAGACACCTCCAAGCAGGAAAAGGATCGTATCACTGAAGTATCTACCAACTACGGCATCTAAAGTAGAAAAGATTCAGGAATGCAAACCAAACATTCGTTTTAGAAAAGCAAAAAATGTTTAATTGGATTAGTAATTGATAACAAGATAGTAACTAACCACTCGATGCGATGCCCAAAAGTGGTACTAATACAATAGGCAGCAAACTGCATAGAAAAATAATTGTCTCAATAAGTTAATGAATATAATAAATAATGAAAAGTTGTAGCAATTGAATTCATGAAAGTTGTATATATACCTCGTCAAGGGTAAGGGTAAGCATTCAGTCACCTGTTCATCACATTTCCAATAATTAATAGCAATTCATGTACAATTTTATTTTGCAATGATTAGTTAATTCGTGTTAGTCTCGACGAAATAATCTGTAATTATTAGTAATGAGAATGAATACCCAATAACACGCCATGAGTAGCATGACAAATGCCCCGCGTGCAGGCACCCAGGGTTGTTTTGAACTCCAATTTTTAGGTTGTTCAGGTTTCTATATAAGTTTAGATAAAGACACCATTATAAAATTAAACATTTTCGACCATCAATTTGTGACATCGTTTGGCACAACGGAACAAGGACGTATACATAATTTAATGGCTAAAAAATTTCAAAAAAGTCTGAAAAATCTATTGTAAGTGAAGTTTGCAATTTCATTGGTAAGGCAATTATTGCTGTTCTGGATACGATTTAGGATTTGGATTCAATAATATGTTTTTCGACTGGATCCTTATATTCCATTTACCCATAAAAATATAGGGTATAATGCAGCAGGGATTATGTAGGCCAAAAAGAATCTTCGGTTTCTGCGAATAAAGCCAAATATGATCTGACATAGGGTCCGAATTTTCTGACATATGGTCATGTTAGTGAGTGCTGATTTTTAAACTTTTTTTGAAAAACTTTTTCGGCTTATTTTTAATAGACAGAATATATTTTATAGGCCAGCGAGAGTAGATCTAATGGATTGGAAAATGTAGACTCGAAGAACTGAGAACATTTTGACTATTTTACTCTCATGAAAACAATGAAATAATTTGTCTCAACAAAATACAGGGCAGATTTTTGTGCCCATTGGTTACATAAAACCTGACGATATCAATGTGATAATTTTGTCGTGGTCAATATTGTCAAAATGATAAATGGAAGGTTTGCAAGGGGAAAAATGACATTTTTAAAAAGCACAGTGGACATTTTGTCGATTTTGCTAGCTTGAACTTCCAACAATAAGCTCAGGCTTCTTTAGAGAAGCCATGTTGTAAAATGCAGTTCAAAATGACTTCACAAAGGTCTTTGTTCGCAAACGTTACTTCTATTCGTGCAGCACGACTAGTGTTCCGGAAACACCCTTTCTTTGTTCGTAAACGTTATAAATCAGCATTTAGATTCTGTTAAAATTATTCGGTTTTGTTGTTGGTTACAGTTACATACATTCTAATCGACTCATAAAAATAATAGCACACAAGACACAACTACGAAAAGTGGTTTGGTTTGCTAAAACTGAAAAAAATCTTCCAGTTGAAAACTAGTTTCTCTCTACTGCAGGCACGTAGCCAGGGGGTGCACATGCACCCTAGAGAATAAATGATAATGGTCATTAAAGTCTAAAAAATCTAAAAAATTCATGCTACATGCGAATTTAATGCAATTTTCTATGGTTTTTACTTAAATTGACTGGATTTTTTTAACGATTATAGACTCAATAGTCGTGATTTGCCATTGCATTGCCAAAAATCGATTTGTGCCATTCAACACACCATAATGTCACATGTATTAGAGTTTCTCGTTAAACTAAACTAAAAAAACAACTATTTAAATACCTAGTAATAGTGTTTAAAGTACTAGCCAAATTAAAATGAATTCTTTTACTGTGAACTAAATACAATATAGTATTATGTGTATGGGAAGATGTGTTTGGCTGATTGAAGCAGGATCTAAAGAATAGAATCTATAGACGAACTGATATCTCTATTGATTAAAGAGCTAAGATTCCAAAACCAATGTGATATAGATCTACCATCTTTTATAAGATGGTAGTAGATCAACCCAAAGAAGATGAACAGCAATAATAATTTGATTTGTGACGAATGCTTTAATTTGATAAATAAATATTTTTTTGAAGGCAATACTTCAAATTTTGTAAATATTAGATTTTCATGATCACATCATAATTTTATTACATTTTATTGTTACTCAGTTTAATCATTGTGCATATCTATACATTTTATAGAGTAGCAAATCAAGTATTACATTACATTTTTGGAAGCATCAGAGATGCTAAAATTATGGCGGCATAAAAAGCTATTATGTTAATTATTAGACCATCAATATATGTCCAATTATATCCTCAGAATTTAAACTATTTGCATAAAGGTTACATCATATCCAGCTCTAAATTTTGATCTTGGATCATACGACCTATACTTTTAGGTGCTGTATTATTAAAAAATTCCCCACACGAATCTTTATAATTGTCAAAACCGAACAAAGGTGCTATAAACAGATTAACACACGCATATAGTATAACGTTGGTAATAATTGTTACTGGTAATCCAGCTATAGTCATTACACTGGCCTTAAAATTGCCCTGTTCATAAGCGATGGCATTTGGTGGAGTTGACACGGGGAAAGTGAACGCATAAGATGCGGATATTGTTGGAGCAATTACTAGGTAGAGTGGATTGATACTCTTCTTTCGGGCCTGTTAATAAAATAACATATTATGTATTAAATCAATTGAAAATTCAATAAATACAATGGTAATATGATGAATGAGATAAACTTACCCAAACTAAAAGCACTGGCGACAAGATAATTGCTGGAAATGGAAGTAAAGGAAAGGTTATAAATGTTTTTGAAATTAGATATGAATTTTTTAGATACGAAGCGATACAGAATAATTAGATAAAACGCTTCCTGAATTTACCTGGACGAAAAGCTACAATCTTATACAATATAGGAAACTTGTGACCATAGCATGATGGCAAGAGTTTCATCTTCACCAGTTATATTGGGAAATATGACAATACATTTGACTTGTTTTAAAGAGCAATAATGGTGGGTACTCTTTCGAAAAATATTTTTATAAGTATTATTTATAAGTATTACATTTATAAAATTTTAAAAATAGTAAAAAAAATTGAAGTAGTTTTTATCAAGTTAGCAGTTCAATGAATACCTATCATTCACTAAAGGCACTAAATATTATAAGATAAGCTTAAAACGGTTTATAGATAAGCCTATTAAAAGTAAGATGATTTTGCTAGCTTAGAATTTGAATAAAAAATTACTAAAAAGAGCGTGGCAAAGGCTAGAAAGATGTACAAATTGTACTTTGAACTTGCACTAGTAACTGATAAAAAAAAACAGTTAAACCCGGCTCACGTCTCACGGCCGCAGGACAGTACAGGGTAAAATCGTTTTGGTGGAGGCTAAATTAAATTAACTCTTTTTTCCGGGCAAAATCGGAATACAGAAAAATTACAGTCAAGTCAATCCTCAAATTGTACTCTCCCCGGAAAGACGAATCGTGGGATAGAGATATAGATAGGATTTTTTTCTTCTATCGATTATAGACAATTTTCTAGAGAGGGTTTAGACCTTCTCTTTAGAAAATTGCCTTATACAAGAATTATTACTTCATGAGGCATCTATCTATAGATTAAAATCGTTGAAATGAGTTCGAAAATGTATTAGGATGGAATATTGTTTTAATTCCATAGCAAATAAGTGCTCAGTCATTTCTTAACTTAAAACACTTAAAAAATAAAAGTCCTAGGACTGAAAAGCGTAAACCGCCTCCAATCAAACGGTATTTTTCGAATTGATTTTCGTTATTGCATTAATAAACATGAATGTTTTTGGCTTATCGAATTGGTTTTCGAAAAACTAAATTGAAACTGAAAAAATTGTTTTTATATCAATATTGTATAGAATTTGGAGGGTTATCTTTTCGACACCTTAGTTATTCTGTTTCGTCTTTTTTAATTGAAAATATTTGTTATACCTGTTGCGGTATTACTAGCCACACATGTGATGACTCCTGTTATGAGCATGGCGAACAACAGGATCAATTCTTTGCTTAATGAACTGAGAAATTTATTTGATGATAAAAATTCGCCTATCGCGGCGTTCAAGCCCGAATTCTTTGCAGCCACAGACATAGCACTTCCACCCCCTGGAAAAATAGTAACAAATGTTTTATATGAGTATGTTTTTTTTGCATTATAAGTTTTGTAAGGATATTTATTTTTGACCTAATAAAATGAATGGACCCCACGGAATATTTTCTTCGGTGTACCTATAAAAAATTTAGAAAACTATTGTTACAAGCCTGATTTATTAAATTATTAATTCGTACAATATTTTTTAATATCCTTGTCCTTACTCCCAACTCATTAGGACATTCCGGATTCCTTCATGAAAACCTGTAATAAAAACATACGCAAATTATGAATAAAATAGGGCAAGTTAGGTTGTAAATACACTTGTTATTACAGGAGAATTAAAGTTTTATTTATTAATATGAGAGTTTTTACCTCCTCTAAAAAAGTTTTTGTAGTAAATTATTTTCTTCGGTAAAGTATATAACAGAACACATATTAATAGTGTAATCGTTGCATCTTTCATGTATCCACTTCCGAAGTAAGTGTCAGCCCAACCTATTTACAAATTATACATTTAAGTTACCATACACTATAAAATAAAAAATGTAATTTATTACTGTTTGGAATTAGTCAAAGAATATACTATACATGTATAATAGGTATACCTACATATTATTACATTCTTTGGGAATTAGTAAGAGTGAGTTTTAATATTAGTTTAGACACAGAGGTTTTTAATGTTAGAGTATAAATTATAAATATTACAGATAATACGAAATAACTGGAATTTACAAATATAAATTAAGAGATGTAATTCACAATATTCAACTCCAAACAACCATAAAATCAACCGTTTTACCAAGTGCGAATAGGATTTATAATGTTAACTCTACTCTTACTTAGCATACCGTAATTCACGCAATACCAACCCTGGGGTTCAAAAATTTCAAACCTTAATTCTAGTCAGGATGTCGCTAATAAAGCACCAGTGGGTTTGTATAGTGAGTGTGTTTTATATGTTGTATTTGGTTTCAACCGCTATTTTTCTTCAGGATTACTCTATTAAACCCCCAATGGGGTTGTAAAGTGACCATGGGGTGGTATTGCGTGAATTACGGTAGTTGGGTTGGTTGGGATCTTGTTTAAGTCCCTCAGGTCTAAGTCTATAGACTTTAGTATTTGACCTTTCCATGAAATAAAATCAATATCAATATCTTAATTATTTGTACATTTTATTTTATAATATACTATAAATGTACCACCAGTGGCGCATTTAGGGTGGTAAGGGGCTGAAGCCCTCCATTTTTTTTACTTTACACTAGATAAAATCAGGTTTCTCTCAAAATCATGGAAAAGAGGCTAGTTCTGCAGTAAAAACGAAAAAAATCTCACAGAAATTATCGCGCTAGGCACGATTTTGTTGCAATTTTCATTGAGTTTGACCTTTTGTCCCTTTGCTAAAAAACGCACTGGGCGCGAATAATTGACTCATATAAAAAAGGTTTAAGTTTACTACTATTTAATATCTAGGGATTTCGTGTTTCAGATTTCCTCAATTTTATTCCCCTGCCTGAGGGCAGGGAGGGGAAGTTAACTTTGCCTCGCCTAAATCAGCCCAGCCCCCTACGGGGGCGGACAACGTTTGTAAAATCAACTATTGGCTTGTTGGTAATATAATAAAATGGCAATTTGAATTTACCAATACAGTACATCGTAGATAGAGTTTTTTCTAGTTGTATTATTTAAAGTACTCAATTCAGTACACTTACTCACAACACAAATATACTAACCAGGAAATATTTTGGGTTCTCTGCAAATCCACATGATGATAAGTATTACGTAAAGAGCGGAAATAGACCCTTCGTGAAAATTTATTGGTCCTAGTTCTTTGTGACGTCGTTTTATCTCGATCTTGACTTTTGCTGCAGCGTCTTTTTCAGCTTGCATAAGACGAATTTCATGTTCATATTTTTTTCTCCAAAATTTCATCCAAGGTGGTAATCTCAAAAAATGGAGTTGGAGATATAACCATGTTAAAATGACTGTTGAAGACGCAAAATTAGTGGTATTATTAGTATAGTGTGGACGGCTTCTCAACCCAATGGGCAAGGCAAAAAATTTGATTTTTCTATTAATTTGAAATCAATTGAATCTGAAAG
>JAQFYB010007883.1:0-10348 GCA_034694085.1 Pogonognathellus longicornis
CTTTTGGCCATTTTTGCCAATTTTGCCGGGCGGCAAGCGAAAATCATTTTTTGCCGGCAAATAGCGAACTCTGCCTACAACTTAATACTGAAGAAACAGTTCTCCGTGCAGCTTTTCAGAAATGTCTTCATTATTAAAACTGTCGTAGGCAAGGATGAATTTTAAAATTATTTGTGCAAGAAAGGGTAATCGTGTATCTATATCCATTACATGGGCTGTTATGTAAATTATTTGTGCTGTCTAGGGATTGCTCTGTGAAGTACTATAAAAATTACATTGCTAAGGCTTTGTTTAAAGCTACAACATTTGCTTTTTTATAACACATTGACTGTGAGTTATGAGTATACTTCGGAAAAGCAGGCTCATAAAACTTGAATTCAGGCAGGCAAAAAGGCACTAAAAATTGCCCAAATAGGCACTTAAATAGGCACTTAAAATCGTTAATATAAGGGCTTAAATTGCACTAATAAATGCTTCTAAAATAATCCAAACTTCATTTATTTGAAATTAATTAATTAATTTAATATATAACCCACATTATACGAAGTTTACTTCCAAAATTTAATTATTGTTATTGGATTGTTGTCATAAAATTAAAAGCTACATTTCACAACTTAATTCTATTGAAAAATACCTTTGGTTTTTACGTATGAGCCGTCTCAAGCCCAGTCATCAAATCAAATGTGCGCAGGGCCAAAATTTTTTTAACAGATATAAATGCAATTTTATGTAGGTACTAAATATTTAGAGAACGCTCTACAAGGTTGCAAGACCGTATTTAGGTTTCCATTTCGGGAGGGGCAAAATACCATTATAGTACACAAAAGTGTCAATTATCGCGCACAAGGCTAAAAATTTGGAACTTGGGTTTCGATTTCCGATTTCGGGGTGGGCAATTTTCCCCTCTGCCTCCACCTAAATACAGCCTTGCATGGTTGTAATGGGAAGTTTTCATCAAAGATTTCTTCCTTCCGACTGATGGCTGAATATTTGGACTGTCATTTTTTATCTAATTGTTTTGAAGTAATCAAATGGGGTTTTGAATGCATTTTAGTCCATTCTTTCAACAATTACATGTACAATGTATTTGCCGTCCGCGTCTGTCGTTTCATCGCATGCAATTTGTTTGGAAACAAAGACAATTCACGTCAGGCATATAAAGCTGCCGCAACTACAGTATAGGATATCGTAGCGTTATATATGTCTAAATATACATTGTCTCAACATATATATGTATATTTTTCTTGAAACTTAAGTTAAAACAGATTTAAACAACTAGGTAATATCATTTAAGTTTCAATTTTTACCACTGAATAATATGAAAAATAGGCATTATTGCAGCCAAAATGGTCAAAATATGCAATAAAAACCAAAAGTGGCCAAATAGGCACTAAAAACCAAAAATAGGCAAATAGGCATTTATAGGCACAATAGGATTTTGTATATAAGCTTCTTATCACATGAAACGTCTAAATACGGAGTGTGCCTATCGTAGGATAAAGAGAGCCGGATAGGCTTTTGCCTGCTTTTCCGAACTATGGTCATCATCCTCGCTCTCCTGTCGATGATGCATCCGAATTCCAAGATCCGCCTTTCTCGACGTCCGACATTATCAAAATTATGGTCTTACTGTTCGTTGAATTAAACCTTATATGTAAGTACATTTTAATTAAACCTTTAATTTTAGCCTACCTTTCTAAATAACAGGAGTGTCAAAATAGTACATTATTTATTATTCAATATCTTGGAAGATGTTGAAATGTAGAAGATACTGTTATATGTAGCAACTGATTTAAATCACGAGAATGTAACCTAATATCAGCAATTAGTTGATTGTTAACATGAAAGCATCTAATCCCAAAATCAAGCGGTCGCAGTTTGACACATTTTAAAATTATTGGTGTGATGTGAGATAAGTGAAACTTTTCAATCTACCCTTGTTGGGGTGGGAAAGGAATTAAACAAAACACCCACCGTGATTAGACCTACTGCTTCGTTCTCAAATTACTACCAATTTCGTTGATTGCCACTATTAATTATTGCAGTTCATTCCAGGCGCGTAGCCAGGAATATAGGTTGGGGGAAGGGGAGGGGTACACAGCATGGTTATTTAGATAATGGAGTTCTGGTCGGGCGAATTTCGAATATGAATCCATAATAAGAGTTGTGGAATAACGGTTTGTTTTTGCCACTAAAATTAAAAAAATGTGCAAAAATAGCGCTACGTGACTTTTTGTTGCAATTTTTATTGATTTCGACATATATATGTGCAAATTTAGACAAAAATTTGCTGAATAAAACTGACTTTAAATAACAAAGCTTAGCCCAAATGTGTGACCTGGATATGCCCCTGTTCAGTACAATGTGGTTTTTTTGAAGTATGAAAGCATAACGATAATGTTCTGGTTCGTTTTATTAACTAAAAAATATAAAATGCCCTTCAAGCACTGAGGAGCTTATTTGCTAGAGAAATGTTTTCTTTCGTGAACCTTTTCCTCTTTACAACATTCTTCTATTTTTTCTAACCAAATTTATAAAAATCTTACAAAAGCCACGGCAGTAAAGAGGTTTAGTTATAAGTTTGGTTTTTAAAAAAAATGTTGCCCAAAATAATGGATTAATGTATTATGTATAAGTGAAAATTTTAGACATAAAATAAATGCTAAAGTTTGTTTTTCTTTTCACAAAATAAGTAGTGTGATTAATTTCTAATTGAAGCGACCATTTAACACTACGCAGAAATTGCAAGCAACAGAATTTGAGGAAAAGTAATATGTATAATCACAAAAATCTATTATGATGTTACCTATAATAAACAGAATTTTCTTTCTCTTCCAACCTTGAGTATGATTAAGCTTTTCCTAAAAAATTTAGTTGCAGCATAATTATTACTTTTTAGCAATTTTGCATTTACTTTTTACGTAACATTGAATTTGATTTTGAAATTAATTAAAATAGAAAATTCAAAGAGATTAAAGAGACTTAAATATTTTGTATTTTCCAATCGATATACAGTGTGACCCACTTATTTAGGAAACTTTCTCCTTTTTCTCCCCAATGGGGAAGGTGGCATTTGATGTATATATAATAAATGATGGCCTAGCACTCCATCTTTCGAATGCTAGTAGTTTCATGCTTCTATCTTTAGTAGGTAGCAGGGCGAATCGGTCAAGCCAAACAGGTCAGAAAAAAGTGGCGAAAAAGGTCAGAGGAATACAGGTCAAAGTGAAATTGGTCAAAAGACATAAAGGTCAAAACCAAATAAGTCAAAATAAGTCGGTACCATACCTTGATTAAAATGTTCAATAATTAATTGACAATTTCTCTGTTCACATTGGAGATGCGAAATTAATTTCCATATTGACGGATGAGGCTTATCCACTCTGTAGTTTAATCCATTATGCCATCCTTCGACTGCGTTCGTTGCCCTCAGTATATCATTCTGAACCCTTTGATATACAGACCAGAGTTCTGGATGATATAACGGCGTATTAAATCGTCCTATATAAGTCTCTCTGAAATGCGTGCGGTGGCCATCGTGGTGTAAGAACAACTAATGTCAAATCTACACAATTCTCATTTCCCTATCTGTTGATTTGTTTCTTAGAGTTTGCATAGTTTGTTTCATATTTTTATCATTGCATTTCATTATTTGACCTTTACATGCATTGTCTTATTTGTCCGTATCCTGACTGTTATTGCTCTGACCGTTATGTCTTCAGACCTTTTTAGCCACATGACTCTGACCGTTTTGCTCTGACCTTTGTGCCATGGAACCCTTTAGTACTTTCGGATATATCAGGGTTTCAATTAACCCATTTTTATGATGAAGATTCCATGCAAATACTGTCTTGCTCAGGCGACGTCCTCGTTCCCCCGTGCTTTGCGACGCATGGAATTCCTATTTAAGTGGCCTGGGAAGTTTTTGGCAATCCGTTTTAAATTTTGGAAAATTCCCCTGGATATTTAAATCATAAGCCCAAGTATTCAGACAATATTTTTCTGGAAAACAGTCCTGATAAAAGTGAAATCATTCAATTCCCGATATATCCGTAAGTACTGAAGATAGAAACATGAAATTACTACCATTGAAAAGACGGAGTGCTAGGCCATCATTTGATATATATACATCATACGCCACCTTTCCCATTCGGGAGAAAAAGGGGAAAGTTTTCTTAATAGATATTGTCACTGCTGTTAGATATGAACAGTTGCCAAACGTATTGTTAGTATTTGTTTGTTTCAGTCTCAATAGAGAACAAATTTATTTCTTACTCGGCACTTTAAAATAAATAAACCTTTTTATTAATTTTTTGCATTTTAAATAGGCTTTTATTTAAATACTCCTTCCTTTAAACTGTTTTTTATGTGAAAACATGGATTTTGGCTCGATGATATTATTTTGCCTCTATTACTGAACTCTCCCTATCTGATATTTATTATGGCTTCTGGAATTATTTCAATTTCCTCTAAGTTAAATGATGAAGCCTATATATTATTTATCTCATCTGGCAAAATCTTTCAAAAGCCTAATGATTTAAATGAGTCTATTAAAATATTATTAATGCCTTTATATTTAATATTTTAGAAAAATGATCTTCTACACAACATTACGCATTACAGTGAAGACTAATATTTATTAAAACGAAATATTTTATCCAAAAAACAAACGTAGTACATTACAATAAGCATTAGTCCAATTGCATGCGTACAAAAATATTTCTTTTGAAAAACAGCAATTAAATAAAAGTCTTAGATTCTGCCTTGATTCATGCAAACAGGCAGTATTAACTTTTAAATAATGATCAAAGTCTTTACAAAAATTATTTTTATGAAGCGTATACGCTTTAGAAATACGAATTGATTTTCCTTTATGTGACTTCAGCTTCATTGTACGCTGCTACAAAAACTTCTACAGTCTACCTATCTTTCAAAAGTGATACGATTTTTCATTGCCCACTGATCAGCTTTGGTTTGTAAGTTTTTACAATTGGTAAATCTAAACTAACTGACTGACAAAATGGTTTATATTTAATAGCACTATGGTTTCTTTCAATTGAGAACTGACCATCCATTAATAACTACTCTCAGCTACAGTTATAAATTGAGACAATTTTTTAATCAAATTGTTGACTGACTCTAATACATTATTGGGGGTATCCAAGGGCATATCCCTCGTACCACCCAGTAAGTATCTATCCACTCAAAAGCGAAATATATTACAAGCGCGTACCCAGAGGGTGCACAGGCTGCACGTGCTTCCCCCAGAATGCTCAAAATTTAAGTTATTTTGGCATAAAAGTTCAATTTTTGCAGAATGTAAAACCCAGCTTTCTAATACAAGCTCGGAAAGAATGAGCCGACCATACTACTCGTCTTCCAACGGGAAAAGTTGCAGAAAGGCCATCAGTGATAGCCGCTGCACAATCTACAATCAATATGTTTGGGGGAAAGTCACGACTCACGACCAGTTACAACGACCTCATGATTTGAAATTGCATTAACGCATTGGTTTCATGCCAGAAGTCTCATGCCATTGGTCTCCCACGTACCTTACACGGTAATAGTGACCCATATGGGGAGTTATTGTGCACATGGGGAATTATATTTTCGACCAATTTTAGGTTAGTGATTTACCAACGTTATCTACAATACAGTCACTACTACCAGATAATAAGAGATACCTAATACATATCTGTTATATAGTGAAATGTAAGGTAAGTTAACAAAAAATGAAATGTAAAAAATTTAAGCTAACAAATTACTCAGTGCCGTACCCAGAATTTGGTTTTGGGGAGGGCACCAAGCAGCATAGTATATACTTGTAAACAAATGTTTTTGCGAGTTGCGAAAATTTATTGGGCTAATCAATGTCAAAATTAACCTAAAAGGAATTAAATACGCGCTTAGCGGGACATATAATTTATTATTATTTTATTTTGGGGGATACAGGAGCGCATCCAGGTCACATATTTGGAGGGACTTGATCAAACGTTTGTTACATACCTCAATTTTTCGCGCACAGCCCGAAAAAGTTTGGCAAACTTTTTCCAAATTTATATAAAAAATCAATGAAAATTGCAATCGAGTAACACAAAAATTTGAAACACATTTTACCCAAATTAACTGTATCTAAAATAGAAATTTATCTAATATAGTATTTAAAAGATGCTTTAGCTCTGAAAAGACATTTCGACGGTGTAAAAACATAGATCTAGGTGTGGTGTGAAAAGTATTTTCTATGTTGTATCTTGAGATCAAGACATAAGATGAAACCATCTTGTATATTACGACAGTAGTAAGGTGATAAACTATCTTGTAGATCTTTTATCTTCGGCTTTTACGAAGATAAAATATCTAAGGTTGTAAAGTATCTTGAGAGAGACAAGTATGGCTAGCGCTATTAATACTCAGTCAATATTAGTAAGGACTTTATAATGGTTCCTCAAAATTTGGCAGTTTGGTATATCACATCTTTAAATAGAGAAAACTATGCTCTTTAAAATGATGGGTCATCTCATTATGAAAGAGGAATTGAATTAGTTATATTCGTGGTGAAAACGAAGGGCCCGAAAATCGTGTTTCCCAGTACAAAAAATTGGAGACAATTTTATTTCAAACCTGACCTGGCAGCGCTTCAAACTTGAAGGATGTTCCAAATTAATTTTTGTCACTCATGTAGAAAAGCATGAAGATTCCGAAAAAGTCATATTCAAAAAGAATCCTGGCCGTCTATGTTTAGTTACAAAGGAAAGAAAGTGCAAGCAGTCAAAAATTAATTTTTAAAGAGTCAAATTACATCCAAGGCGGCTGCAGCCAAGAAAAGAAACTTAATATTATGCAAAGCTACTTACCAGGTATTAAATTTAAGAAGCTGGGCTTTAAGATACAAGTCAGGAGAGGTGTTCCTAATTGCATTTTGGATAAAAAATACGAGCATAAAAAATTGTCAAAAAATCGACTTTGAAATGTCAAAGCCCACTTTTTGCACAAGAAAAAAAGTGCTCCAAATTTGCCAAATTGTCGTCTTGTTAAACTAATTTTGGCATAGTGTTAGGAAATATTTCTGTCTTCGTTCCCTCTAAAGGATATTCCGAACTTCACACGTGTTTAGGCATTGTTAAGCAAAGAGTGAAAAATGGGTCCGGGAAAGGTCTAATCGACTTATAACAGGTGAAAGTGGGCTCAGTAGTAAAACATGGAGTTAGGAGGATTGTTAGGTACACGAATTAGTTCTTCACATTCATGCGCTTCGAATGATTACATATTTCAAATAAAATAATCTAATTCAAGCAAAACTATGACATTTGGTAAGTTGACTGATTGTGAGTATTAATAGCGCTATATAGCCATATCTTGTATCTTCAAACAAAGTATCTTACTCAGCCCTGCTGGGGTCACGAGCAGTTCAGTTCAGCTACAGAAAATCGGACATCTTGCACAGTTGCGTGAGTAGTGTGCATGGTGCAAGATGGTTCAAATGAACCGGGCCTAGGAAGTAAGGGGGGATGAGATCAAGAAAATAATACATCCAGCAACATTTTCTTCAATGCGCGTGCGGTTAAAACAGCGATAAACTCTATTGCCTCTCCGGAAATTATAATTACCATTTATAATGATAAAAAGCAATTAAGGACAACTTTTATTGCTGAATCCGGTGGAGTTATTACAAATTATGTATGATAAACTTTGCAATCCTAAACTTCTGTTTTTTAATTATAATATCATTTACAAAGGCTAAATACAATTCAAGCTAACTTTTAATACTGAATTTTAAGCAATTAATCAAAAATATGTGAATTTTTAAATCCTAAATTGACGTCTTTTGCATTGTAATACGTTTAATAATAAAAGGTACCCTGCTAAAGAATCTTTGAATTATTGTTTACTTTGTAAGAGAATAAATAAAACGCGGTAAAAATGTAAAAAATACTAAACGAGTAATTTCCGAAGCGTTTGGTTCGATTAGTATGTTAGTTGGCATGGGCAGATTGATGGCATATAACCATCCGATTACCTATTTGACTTTAAGAAGTATATCACTTGGATCAAATAAAGTTGGAAACTTATAAATTGTTTATCTTACGTCGGATTTTAATTTTAGGGAGTTAACTTTGAGTATTTGTCGATTATTTTATATTTAAAAAAAATATTTGAAAAAATAATTTTTCGTCCAACGTTCAAAAACATGAACATAATTTTCGCTCCGCGCAAATATGATCCATATTTTGTTGAATAATTGATTCTGTTGCAACGCGCTGTTATGGGTTCACTTGTAGTACCTCATATTCCGATTTTGCTCTCTCGGATATGGATTTTTGTACACAACTTGCTGTGCACCCCTCAATTTATACCCAAAGAGGGGCGTAGCCCCTATTTTTTTCGGGGCCAAATTATAATGAATGGAACACATTCATCAATGCATGTTTTGAGGGGTCTGCTAATTCAAAGCGGCCAATAGTATTACCATTTTTTGAGGAATACAGTTAGCCCACGCTAAAACGGAGGCAAAGTTAATATTGTGTAGTATTTCACAAACATAGAATACCAAATAATTATTTTATGTATTGCTAAATTTTAATTTTTTTTCTTCCCTACAGCAATTAGTAAGATTTTTGGCTGCACCTTCCGTTATTTTTTATAATAATGATAACATTTGCAAAATCCCTTGGAATGCTTTACCCAGATGTAAGATTTATTGTTTTGAAATTCGATACATAATATAACTTGATAAAAATATTTTTAAATTGTTATACCGTGTATTTTTAGTTTTACAGGTCCATTTATCAATCCCAAACTCAAAAAAGTCGAATCCGAGTGCCGAGAAACCTCCAACAAAGACTTGGCTGAACGTATCATGTATTGCACACATGATTATCTTTTTCGTTCTCAAAACGTGGTTTATTTTCGTTGTTGCTGATATTACGGTTAATTCCACTATTTATTAAATTGAATTTATATACAATACCTACATAAATAATAACCAAAGGTACAAGATATTGAAAAGTCTAGTACTCACTGATATGGAATAATATTTCTTAGGTACTTGTTAATTTTAGGATTTTTATTACAAAATAATTCTCCTCCCCAAAATGGGATCAAATGAAAATATCTACACCCTACTGACCAATATTTTTAAATTAATTAATATTGTTGTCATTTGCAGAATTTTGAAGACAACCCAAGGAGCATTTTGGATCACTTAATTATTATATTATTATTATAGTCATTTATTTCTTTTTCATTTATCCGCAGAATGTCATCGACTCAAATTTTATATACATTTAGGAAATATTTGAATGATTGAACCGCACAAAGAATCGAATGTCTGCAAAATTAAAATATCTGTGAGCGGAATTACTAAAGTGTTTAGTAAACAAATAGTATAGAAATTATTGATTTCTAAAAAGCTAACTATATCGGTTGAATGTAACTTTGAATTTATTGGGCTGCGGTTTAACTATCAATTTCTACAACAACTTGAATTAACTGGTTCCAAAATCAGGACTCGTTTCTTAGAAAACCGTTTGAGTTATGTTTAAAATAATATAGCATTTACATCAGGCACATGCCCTCAACAGTGCAAATGTTAGTTTTTAGTTTCACAAATTTAGTTTAGTTCTACATACATTTTTTAGCAATATGTTACATGGATTTTATTGCGCGAGTATTGTTATCTGCACTAGTATTTGTAATCAATTCTCCAAATCATAACTTTGGCGCGAACAAATAGATTTGAATTTCAAAACAAAAAATGACGGCAATGAACTAAATTTAGATTACTTAAATTATTTTTAAAATTGGGTCAGCCGTTTTTGAGATTAACAATTGGGTGTTTCAAAAATTAACGAAGGGGTAGTTGAATTACCCCTCATAGTCCGTCGACGATTAACAATTCTAGGTCGTGCAAAGTCAATCCTGGGTCAACAATTCTTTTGGTAAGACAAGTTTTTCGAAAGCTGAAAACCTTTGATGTGGAGCACATTTGCAAGAATATTGTAAATAGACACATTTGCTAGATATCATTTCTATTTTCTTGCTGCTAGTTCTTTTGAAGATTGTTTGCTTTGTGGAAAGGACACTATTGACGTAAGAGGAGAAAGAGTTTAGCTTTTGCTCATCTTTTTGTTCATGTGAATAATTATAATATAATATTACTAGAAAAAAGTACCCGCTACGCGTGTATTGTTAAATTATCAGTGCAAACAACAAGCCAAATCAACCTAAAACAATAGTAAATCCTAGCGAGGGCTCATCCCCAAAAGCGGTATAATTTATTTATGGAAAATTGTTTCTATTTACAAAAAATGTTTTTAGGATAAAAACGTTCTTCAATAACTTTTCTAGG
>JAQFYB010007884.1:0-10347 GCA_034694085.1 Pogonognathellus longicornis
GCCCATGTTTCATGTTTCATGACTTTTAAAACTCTACATTACAACTTTATATTGTTTGTTTAAAAAAGTATTAAAACTGACTGTGCCTTATTTAAAATGTTTCCAATGTACAAATACAATTCTACTCAATAATGACTTCGTAATATCCTTTTAATCTTATCCAACTGTCTAGCAGATTATAGACTTGCTCACTATTTGTAAAACTCTGTACAGTGAGGTGCGGGTTAGAATCATTAGACATCATTATGTTAATTGTTAGGCAAGTTTATTGTGTAGGTTTTTCCAAAATATGTGATTTCTATATATACTTATACTAGTATATCTATGTAGGTACAGAAAGATAGTACAGAATCTCTACCTATACAATAGTACTAATCAGTAGGTAATGTTGTTTTTGTATCGAACTTTTTATTTTGTGTTGTTATTGTTAGTTCCGTGACTTTCAGAGGAGAACTACATAGAAAGTACATGGTCCGTCATGTAGATAAACGAAACATTATTTCACGTTCACATTCACATATCTCACATCACGGCAGAGCTACATACAAGTTTCTAGAATTACTTTAGCGAGTTAAAGCATATCCTTTAACATTTATTTGAACATCTGTATCTGATTTTTATTTGACTTTTACATTCACATTCAATATGTAATAAGGTCTCTAATCCGTTTTCTATGTAGGCTTTGTGATAGTCTCCCTCCATTCTATTCCCTCTACTAACTACAAGTATGTAATATACACGTGTATAGAGATAAATTAATACTCACAACAACCTGGTTTCATTTGTGCTAAGTATTTATTAGCCAGTTAAAGTAAAATCTGATACTATTTAGAATTTTGTGGACTGAAAATGAGTGTACATAGAAATTAACGACTCTGTCTGCACGTCTGCAACCCCATTGCATTTGACATAATATACAAAGATTTATACTAAACTGAGAGAATGCGTTTTCATTTGAATTCTACTACACTTTATGTACATAAAATTTAGTCGTGTTAAAATTTTAACTACATTGTAATAATATATAGCATGTATCTTTACGTTTTGGATAGTGTAGCTTTGTGATCTTTTAGCGTAGTATTACAAGTAGAGTTTATTGGTTGAATTGGCTGTGGTAAGTAAGATGTAGTAAAATATATATCAGCAAGAGATTATTTGTACTTTAACTGTTTCAATGCAATTAAAATGAAATCAGTGTGGAATTAAACGCACAAACACACACACAAAGAGAACTAAATATAAAAGCTATATATTACATCTATCTGACAGCGTTTCTGTAAATGAAAACACTGAAACATTGCCTTTACAACCAATAAGACATTAATTACACTGAAATTGTTCGTTATAGAGTATTTGCAGGTCTTGATTTTCATACTGTTACATACCTACTTAGCTATACTACACATGTATGTGGCGTATGTACAATAAGTGTATGATTATTATTATTATCTTCTACACTTAGTAATTACACTGACACAAGAGAAGCTGTAGTTATTTCTATATACTTAAGTAGTATATATACCCCATAGGGTGCAATTTATTAATTGAAAAACGCACCATAAACTCTCAAGAAGGAAATTATTCTTGTGTACTTGTCTTTGTTAAATGTGATGCTATTTCTCTAAAAAATGAATCATAGAAAAATGTTCTACACTTATAACTACATAGCTACAAATACTAGAAGCCTGAGCTCAACATTTGTGAGATACTGAGAGAACTGAGTGAGCAGAGTTAGTTGAATAACATTAAAAGGTTTTGTGAGTTGAGTTTTGAGTGCAATCCAAAACTTGCTCAGCTGTGGAAACCGAAATGAGGATTACTATAGTTAACTGAGTGAGTTTGCAACGCTTACGCAGATATTTGTGTCAATCAGATAAAATCACCTTCATTTGATTAAAGAAATACATACTGGCGGAATATTAACAGAATTGTAATCAGTACGACTACACCCGCTGCTGATTTACCATTTTTCAAGCTTCCATTCCATATCTGTGTTATTATTCTTGAGAACACGGCATTCAATTGCCATGCAATTAGTCTGCGAAAATATTCATGTTCTAACACATACTGCCAGTAGATCTGACATTTAGTATTAATAATAAACACTGCCATCCTGCTATATGATGTGCTTTGTAAGCGTAATTATTTGCACAAGGATTTACACATAGTACTACATACAATACCTACCTATATGTATGTTCGCAAACTTCAAAAGAGCAAATAAATTAAAATATGAGTTCAATATAACCGGAACTGACAAGATATTTGCACACGATGAAGTTTCCAATCATAAAATAGTATTTACCTGCGCAATTAATTTGGAATTGGTGAAAATTCTGTGTTTTTCTACAACATAATTCGTTTTCAATGAACACAATAACCAATTAACTTGAAAGTACCGATAGAAATTAAAATTTTACGAGATACTATGGCACGAAGAGCATTTTTACGACCAGGAAAACAGCGAGCTCACGGTTGTTAAAGATTCAAACGATTTTGACTAATATTAAGTTTAAAATATGGCTGCAGTAAATCCTCATGTTTTGTTATCTCTATATACATACTCAGAAAAAGCTACAAACTACGTTTGTACACACACTTAAACCAAAAATAGTATGAAAGAGACCCAGTGTTTATCAATGTAAACTATGCTGAGTCCTAATTAAGGAAAATCTAGTTTTAGGAAATAAAACCTCGAGAAATTAGGCTGACTAATGTACAAGAACACTAAATTCATACAAGGATACAAATTTAAGACGAAGAAGCCTAAAAAACATCACCCTTTTACACACTACAATTCTTTTATCAAGGCAGTCTCTATACACTTTTATACAAGCAACAGTCTGCCCTACTGTTCTTACCCACTAAATACTTTCTTTAAACACTTCAATACTTGATTCAATTCAACTTTGCTCTATTTGCATAAATAAAGAGTTCTGTCTATGTTATTATAGTAATTGTATCTGGTCTCAACGAAACTTTTTCAACCCTTAAAAACTCAGCTTTCTTTTCTTATTTATTTTCATGTGTCAGTCTAACATAATAATATGCAAAATCCAAACCGATAAAATAAACCACACGTCTTGACATCCCACTAAGAAGCACCTTGTGGTGTGGTTCTTCTTCTTTTCCAACAACATCTTAATAATGTAGGCATTTGTAATCGGATGGCATATATCTCTTTGAGACCACTTCACAACATTCCCCATCCCTTCCTTCAACATTTGCACAAAAAGAATAATTATCTTACCTGTTGCCTTTCAACCTTTCGTATACTGCATTGCTTTGTGTCTCAATGTCTCATAGTCTCATACCAATAATGTTATTAGAACTATAAGACAAACAAACGCAATAAACAGACAGACATATTTATACAAAGTAAATGTAAATGCATGCAGAAAAAAGAAAAACAAGCTATCACACTTCTCTCATTGAACTTTACTCGTAGCCAGGCGTATCTGTAATAGAAATGACTGGGACGACTCACTTGCGGCTTTGACCCTGCCCTAGCATAAATTTTTTGGTGAAGTGAGTAAAGCGCGATGGTATTTACAAGATTGTTTTATTATGTACATTCCTCGCACAATGCAAAAACTGCTATACTATTGTAGTATTTTTATATTACATGATTTAGCGGAATCCTTGTGTATGTATGTACATGAACTTACAAAGAAATGAATACTGGTAATAGTAGACACAGTTTAAACTATAGGTATGTATGTATGCAATGCACATAATGCCTACCTGTATCAAAATAACCGCACACAGTTCAGGCAAGTGTATAATAAAGAGTTTTTATGGTGTGGACACAGACACACACATTGCTAAAGTCGTAACTTGTAATTTAACCTTTTGTACAGCTATTAAGAATTCTTCCCACTAACAATAAGTAAACTACTTACGAGTTGCAACACACATATCTCTTATAAAGCTACATCCTTTTCTTTGTGCTGTGGTTTTGTGTTATGGTCCCAAGCGAATTAAGGAGGATCATATTTTTGGTTGAGGTATTGCACTCATTATAATTATCGATGTAGTGTGCCATGGTGTTGTTTTTCCTTCATATCTATCCACGATTTGCAATAATTGTAAATAGGAAAATAATACAAGTAACTAATGCTACATTTGCGAAGATGTATTTGCACTTACCTACTAGGTATCTATTATGCGGAATAGTTTTTTTGTGTATAGTGTGGGTACACGAGGGACCTTAATCCTAATTCTAGTAATCCTAAGTAGTATAGTGGAAAAATTTCATTTGCTGCATTTGTTGGTTACATGTTTTTCATTTGTAGCAATATATGTACTACAAAGGCCAATATTACATGCATATAAATGCTCCATACTTATAGTAGCTTTGTATATGTAGGTATGTATTTATGTAGTGTAGAATGCACACGAGTTTATGATCTTTGCTCATTATTTCATTCATATATATGTATGTACCGACTAAATGTAAGTAATATAAACAAGTATGAAGGATGAGTGAGCAAAGCGAAGCTTGTTAGTTTGGCTATGTCTCACAAACACAAAATCTTCATCATCTTCCTTATATCATCATAATAGTTCACTCAGTCCTAATAAACGAAGATGTGCTCGTTCTTCCATCCTTTATGTCATGACACACTGTCGGTTTGCAAAATATGTAGAGGAGTGGACTTTTCGACTGGCTGTGACCACGAGGAGAGAATCTCAGAGAATAATAATGTCTCCTGTTTTATTTTTCTAGGGTTTGATTTGATGGTTTGCTTGTTCTTCGTCTCACGTTGTTTCATTCTCTCTCCCATATTTTGTTTCATATACTTAGGTAGTAGGGATACATATACTAGGAGGATAGACTTGTTGTAATGTAAGTAAAGGGAAGAATACAGCTTGAAAATACTTTAGTTTGTACAATAAGTTGTAAGTACAAGTTAATACATGTGTGATACTGAGACAGGTACGTGTAAGTATAATATCATGAGATCTTCTTCACGATGATGATGATGATCATCCCCCACACGCTAACCTATGCATTCCACACTCTAGAAAACAAAGTATTACGTATTCCCAGTTCAGTGCCCAGACCAGGCAAGCCTTTACCTTATTTTGCTTGTACATACATTTGTGTGCTTATAGCTGTAGTTAGAGGCTACCTTTACCTTTAACTTGAATTCAATTCTAAGCCACTCTAGGGTAAAGGTAAAGTAAAACCGGTTGGTTCGCATAATTTTGCGTTTCCGTTTCTGGGTTTTAAGGTTAGGTTTTGATCCAAATACTCTCAGTCAGTATCTCGACGTCGGGAAACCAACTTGAGCTTCTTTTTAACTGTAAAACTTTATATATATTGCACAATAAGACGGCAAATAAACACTCGCTCAGTGTCAGTTGCAATTTGTATCGGAACAGAAAACGAATTGTTGTTTTTTAGCAAAAAATCTTTGCGAAAACGAAATTTTCGTACAGTGGAAATTTTGTGTCCAAGAGGAATTTAAGAAAATCAACGAAATAGCAAAATGAAATCTTTCATACTCGTAGTTGTTGGATTAGTGGGATCTTTAGTTAGCTTGAGTGCTGCTACAGCCACAGTCGGTGCTCAGAGTACGGAAATCGAAAAAGTTTATGGAACAGATCAAGAAATCAGTCGAGACGGTGGTGGTGGTGGTGGTGGTGGACATGGACACGGCGGACATGGACATCATGGACATTATCATCACACGGAAGGAACCGAATTATTCAGCGGAGACGAATGGCTCTTGATTATTCCTCTTCTTATTGTTCCATTGATTGCTCTCGGATGCTGGTACTTCTGGGGAGGTCGTGGAGGACACGCCGATGACTACGGATGGGACAGAATGGGATACTCAACAAGCAATGCTGGAGGAGCTTACACAGGAGCCTATGGAGATGCCCGGGGAGCTGATTCACTCGACAAAAGTACACATCAAAGAATTTTCAATAGCATTCAACAGTAGCGGCCTAAATAAACTAATGTAAATATATAGGTAAGAACATCACATTTTCAATATACAACTAAGGTATGGGCAAAAAGGGGCTTTTTTAATACATTATTTTTTACGGAAATATATGTTTTCTACCTGTTAGTGATTTGTGTTAAAATTATTATGAGAAACGCAATTAATTTTCCCGATGAGTAAGAAAATGTTGCATTTTTCCTAAAGCAAACTTTCTTATTTGATTTTCAGATTTAAGCTCAAATTACAACTGTAAAAGCACTGTGGGGATTATTTCGAGATTTTTAAATATTTACATTTTTGCACTTACAAAATGTATGCTTGTTGCTGGTTACTATTGTGTTGTTTTTTGTCGTTTGTACATAGGTAAATTGAATGAATTTTTTGTATATTGTGTTCTATTTTGGTTTTGTCTGTGTGGTAATTTTTTGTTGAAAGGACAAACTGAAAGTTTCAAACAGTACCATTTGATTAAAGAGTCACTAAACAAAATTTGCCACGTTCTGTTTCCAATACAATAACTTCCATCATTATTTCCATTTTTATTTTAATTCAGAAGTGGTCAATAACTAACTGTTAGCAAATTACCTTTGTAAGTCATTTACCAGTTTCTCCAACTGCAACACTTACGTACGTATACAAGGAATTTACAACACCTTGAGACAAGTAGTAGATTATACCTTTAGTGTTATACAAGAAAATAACGTGTAGGGTTTAGTTTTAAGTTTCTTTGTATCGTTGGATGAATGGTTGATTAATTGTTGTAGCAAAAGAGTTTATACAGTGAAGTCGTGTATGTATTGTAGTAGGGGATATAGGGACATGAACATGTTCCAATTACGAGTCCCTACTTTACATTTACAGTTCATCTGATACAGATTGATTCTACAGAGACTCGACTCCTGCATTTTTAAACCCATATACATAGTAATAGAAATCTACCGTACAGTCGAGTCCAGTGTGCGCATCGCATGAAAAAAGAGGATTTCATAGAAAAGTTTTGAAAACAAACCAGGATGTTTATTCAAACTACTTCTACAACTAGTACTACTACCTTGTATTCCTGCAAGTTCAAGTTCAAGGACAAGGTTGGGATGAATTTCCATCATCATGATCATCATCTTCTTCATCATCTTCTCATCGTCGCAGCCGGCAGGTCAAACATGGCACGTACAATTTAAACCAGCGAGAATTCTTCCTGCCGATATCTTATTAATTCTCGTATCTACATATACGTAGTGCATTGTGTGTTCATCTGTACTGAAACTGCATGTGGGCCACGTAAACCGTTTGAAGAAGGCGTAACTGGGCATTCGGTGAATCAATAAATTAGCAATTTCATCAACAGACTATTAACCTGGCCTGGGGACTCGTTGGACAACTTTACTGTACAAAGTACAGCACCGATTACCTGTAACAACTTTCAATGCAAAGTCTCACTACTACTGTACTACAACTAGTATAATATTATTATGCATCTGGTCTTAAGAAGAATCGTAGTAAGACCTTAAGATGTTATTACGTGTTATTGCACAACAACAGACTTGAATTATTTTTTAAATTCACCAGTCAAATCATGTCTGCTTGTATTATTCTCAACACAAACGAATCTAACAGATACTCAGATACAAATACAAGTTGTTGGAGTTAGTAACTTGACTCTGCATCTTCACTGACTCGGAAATGTATGTACGTTCAAGTTTGCGTAGTATAGTAGACCAACTAGTACTAGTTCTCCTATACAGAAAACGCAAAGTTCTATTACATCACATGTATCAGACACAAAAACGAGTATATACAATCCAATCGGCATCATTAGGTGAGAAAGTGTATTAAAACGCGACTAGTTAGTAAATATTATTCTCAGATCTAATAGCAGTTAATACACAAGTTGGTAAATACGAGTATTACAATACAATGCATGTGTACTTTATGTACAAGTTATTCAGTAGGTAGCATTTACGACATGTTCTCCTACTCATTCTGAGTCATTGTCTTTGAACACCCAATGCAATGGATGTGTAGCACTCATACCATACACGGCTCACCAACAACAAATACAAAAAGAGACAATTTTTCTAAAGGTCAAGTGGAAACTCACGTTACGGTAATGCCATAATATGGGGCAGGAGAGTGTTTTTGGCGAGGTGCCCATACACCATCACATTCTTTGATATTGGTTTGGCATTCTATTGTGTAAGATTCTGCAGTCTTTACGTTGTACATTCTACATTGCTTTATATTAGCACACAAATTCAGTTGTGCTATTAAATTATGTACTCTGTACTACTATGTAAGGTCATTTGAAGATTCTTTAGCATTAACTAAGTGTGTAGAATACAAGCAGAGATTCTATGTAGTATATGGGGTGGATATTATGTATGGGAGGAACAATAGTCTCTACACAAACAGACACACACACCTTTTTTCATCACATACCTAACTAACTACATATTACAGCTTAAAATTCACAATTTTTACTGTCTCCGACCGAGTGTTTACATTCATGTCAGTAATGTAATAGTTTGAGTGTAATAACAAGGTTGTATCTGTCTGTAAAAGATTCAAAAGACCATGCACTTACATATTTGCTACTACCTACATACATTATGTTTAGAATAATCTCATTATACACACATGCTACATGAACTTGGTTTAAAGGTAGCTACCTAGTACCTACTGGGTATATTATTTCGTCTAAGAAAGATGTAAAAAGATGAATGTTACATTAAACAAAGAAAAAGGAGCAAGAGATTACATTATTAAGGAAGATGATTCAATTGCTGCCTGGCTTGGGTTCGCTTCCCTTGGCAGACAAAAGTCAAAACTGCAGTTTTGCTCTTTCTAGTATAAAGTACACATATCTAAGTAGGTATAATATCTAGGTACGTATAAATGCAAGGCTATTATACTTCTAGCCATAGAGTACTTTGATTTCCATCAACAGAAACTAACGGATTTCACAGCAGAGCAGAAAGATAGTATTTATATGCTACTTATTACGTATCATAAAAAATAATAACACATTTTTCCACTCATATTAAAGCATACAAAGAAGCTTTATTAGTAAAGTGTATACCTACAGTACAGTGGTTCAACTAAAACTAAAGTAAAATTACATTTGTACTCAACTATTACATTTCATAATCTGCTAGCTTCTTCCATGTTAAGCATTATATGTCTAGCAACTTGTGTTAGTTTAACCAGCCAGGCAGTTCAACATAAGACAATCGTAAATCATATAAGATTTGGGCAGACAAGAACGAAGAACATGGAAGCTCTTCTGGTGCTACACGTAACAACTTCATACATCATAATATAATAATACACACTACAATTGCACATAATCATTTGTATAGGTAGGTATACAGATTTCATGTATAAAAAGTTTAATTCGTGAATCGTAAAATGGTGAAGCTTTATTGTTGTATTATTGCAATAGAATTACTTTTATGCATTGTATTAGTAGTTTGTTCTTGTAGAAGTAGCGTGTGGACGTGTGGCACAGTCCTTTGTGTGTTATATAGTAGCAGAAAAGTAATAACGATGATGTTATGAATGTTAAGCTGTGAAGCTAAACCGGTAGGCTGGCTGTGGTTGACCATCGTTGAACTTTGGGCACAACATGTCTTCATGTGTACACGCATTCTGTCTATACACAATTCATCCTACGCAAGAATAGGAATCATACACCTAGGTATTTATGTAGTGTTTCATTTGTTATTATATGTTCTTTCCTAGGTATTCCTTTATTAAATAAGTTTAAAAGCATGAGTTACTCTTGTGCTTTTAGAATGTAATTAGAATTAGGCACTCACGGGAAAATAATAATAACACCTTTTTGGAAGCGAACATAGGTATACACAATAGGATTGAGTATTTAGGGATTATTAGAGCTGACAAATGAAGATTTCATTTATAATTAACAGAATAGAAGTGCAGGAAACTTTTTTTATTTACAGACTGTGTCGTATATGTTGTATGTATTAGCTATACTACATAATATGAATGTGTTACGAATTTATCAATTAGACAAGTGAGACGAAAAGAGTAATAGTGTTCGTTTCTTATAGATGGGATAAGAAATTTGCGCTTGCTCGGGAATAATGATACACCATTGTCTTATCTTAAGTAGGGACTACGTTACGTAATGCTCAATGCTAAAGTATAGTTAATTGGTTATAGGAGATGCTTCTGTGCAATTGTGTTTACGACCAGAAACGATTCGGGTATGAATCTTGGTTGTCAGTTAGCATTTCCTAATTACTTATGCCAACATGTTTAATTGTGAGATGGCTAATTATTCGATAATCATGTTTGTTTTCTACTGCAACGATTTTGGACGAGTCTTTCCAACTTGGAACCACCACAACAATTATCACATCCCAAGCAT
>JAQFYB010007885.1:0-10345 GCA_034694085.1 Pogonognathellus longicornis
CAATAATATTTGACTTTTGACTTTTGTCACAATAATATTTGACTTTTGACTTTTGTCACAATAATATTTGACTTTTGACTTTTGTCACAATAATATTATATAGCTGATAGAATCAAACCAACCCAGGGATAAGCCTCGAAAATCAAAAACGGTTTTATTGCAAAATCAATTTACTAAAATTTATAACCTTTTTAATGATGTATTGATCAACGAATTATTTTTCTTAAAAAATAATTGAAAACCCAATCGACCATATCACGTTTTAGATTATTAAGGGCGTACTCATAAATTATGTGCTACTAATTTTTTTTTAAATAATAATGTAAGCAGGGTTGGTATTTCCAGGAATGTAAGCATGTCTGTTCCGTAAAATATGGATAAACGCGTAAAAATACGGAAATACGTAAAATTATGGAATATTCCAAAATTCACAAAATATACACACTAGGGGTGGACCTTATCTCCGTTATAACGTTTAGAAATTCTGCAAAATCTGTAAGTTCTTTAATTTACATAATACAGACCGCTTTTGTAACGCGAGCTTACTCCTTCAATGTATTAGCAGGCGTTGTAAATTCTGTAAGTTACAGAACCTCCGACCCTATTATTATGTTTTGTAACGTCTAGATATTAAATTTAACGATTTGATTTATCGCGGCTTTGTTGTAGCTCTCGAAGCCCAGATTTTATTCATCTAAGTAAGCCGCGATAATTCAAATAATTAAACATCTAAACGCTACAACTTTGGAAAAATAATGGGGTGCGCATTATTTCTCAGTATTTACTTTTATTTACCTAAATTAACTAAAAATTATCTATTTATAAAAGATAAGGTCTACCCCTACTGTTTACATTGGAAAAGCTGATATAAACCATATATGCTTTACAATATGAGATTTCAATAAACATTCAATTAATATTCGTTCTGTACTTGAATGCTAGATTTATCATTTTTTGAACATGTCGTAATTTGTGCTCAACTTTTATACCATTTTGCACACGGAATAAAAAAATTGGTTCCCGTAAAATACGTATTTTTCCGTAAATGTCCGTAGTTCCATATCTCCCGGACTTTCAACCCTGAATGTAAGTACAGTAAGTAGTGAGAGGGGTATTTAAAGCCGCCGAACCTCATTGGGAGACCCCCAGTCCTCGTTTTGAGGATTTTTCATGCATGGCCACAGCCTTAATAATAAAAATATTTATTGAAAAGCAAGCAATTTATGTTAATGTATAGTTCAATGTAATGCGTGTGTGTTTTCTGAAGGACGTTTCCGACGTTTCCTCTCTAGTTTTTAGAGGTCAGGCGATTTTGGATGTCCAATCAGTTTGTATTTCGAGTTTTTGTATTCTGGTTAACATACAACATAGGCGTAGTCAGGATTTGGTCTCGGTGGGGGGGGGGGGCAAACTCCAAACATGAGGAATAAATGGGCTCATTTTCGCGCGAACCTCGAACAATTTGAGCAAATTTGGGCAAAAATTAACATAAAATACATAAAATTCAAGTGTAACGCGAAAAGTCTCGTGATTTTTGGTACTTCTTTGGTAAAATGACCTATTTTTCCAGATTTCTGGGGGGGGGGGGGGGGTGGTTGCAATTGCTTTCTTGCCCCACCCGTCAACTTTTATAAGGCTTTTGTTTTCGGACCCTTCTGTATTCCTTTTTTATTGTGGGTCTATTCGTGTTATTGAACGTTTCGGGTCTCTTCGTGTTCTTGTTTCGGGTCTCTTCGTGTTCTTGTTTCGGGTCTCTTCGTGTTCTTGTTTCGGGCCTCTTCGTGTTCCGGTTTCGGGTCACTTCGTGTTAGGGTTTCGGGTCTCTTCTCGCCTCAGATATTCGGGTTTCAGGTCTTTTCGAGGAGCCCAAATCGGTAGTCACACTCATAGTTGATAGTAAAGTTTACTAAAGTAAAGTCACACTCACAGTTCTAAGTTCTAAGAATCGTAGTGCAACAAGGCAACAATACAACAAAACTGCCAACCACTGTAACTTACACTTTTTGAAATCTACTTGCTGGTAGGGATTTCTTATTCATAATATTCCTAATTGTTAATAATTATTATTATACACATAAAAAGTGTTGATTACTGCCACAATAATTAGTGTACGATGACAGTAAATATTTTTATCATTTATGATGTTTGTGTTCTATATCTGCATTAATTTTGACAGTGCCAGTTCTGGACATTTTTAAAAAAGGTTATTAACTACAGACTCCATTCTTGGTTCTTTTGTCCCTGTCACCTTTCAGTTATTTATTAGCCATTCATTGTTTTGTTAGTAGGTAGATGTGTTTGCTTGCGTTCTTCAACATTTTGTTATTTGTTTTGATCGATCGAACAGCTTATTATTAGGTGCAGTCAACATTTGACAGTTGTAGTAACTTAGGCGTGCTATTTCTCAAATCATATATTCTACTCTACATATTTTATCTACATATATGTATAAACATTAATCTGTAACAAATATGGAGTATCCAAAACCTAATTTGATTGTTGAATATTATTCTTACTACTTTTTATTTCAAACAATAGGTGACAAGTTACAATCTTACAATTACAATCCCAACATACCAAGCAAGTCAAAAGTCCTAAACAAGCAATTATTGGGCTTATGGAGACCCTGGAGGCGTCCTACAGAGAAAGCTCAAAAATGGATCCAGCTATAGTTCGTAGATCAGGATCTAGAACATCAATCCCAACACCTCATGTCATGGAACTGCGAAGTAATAAAAGAAAGAGGGGAAATGACAATGATGATTCAATTGCAGTTGAAAACAGCAATAAGCTGTTTGCTATCCAGGATACTCATTTTCTAAATGACACAAATAAGAGGTGTTTAATTACCTTCATGAGATCGTTGTCGTCTATGTACAGTTCATTCGATGGCAAAATTTTATCCGCTCAAACACGAGCTGTCATGGAAGAGTTTGTTACTCATTTTGATGGGGAGGATGATGTCGTGGAGCTGGGAATTAACCAAACATGTTATGCTGACACTGCAGCATTTCGTTGTCCACATTGCCACAGCGTGTGGATAGATCCAATCACTCTAGAATGTGGACATACTTACTGTTCGGAATGTCTAATGAAGTTCTCCCCTGGAGACACTTGCAAGAAATGTTGTGGCAGAATAACATGTACTGACATTTATCAATCTAGGATCGATGTTGTTAGCTCTGAAGTAATTGGGAAATGTTGGCCATTCATAATAAAAGCAAAAAACCTTCGAATAGAAGCAAAACGTTGTGAAATCAACCATAAATTTAATGAATCGGTGGTGAAGTACTCGGAAGCTATCGAGTTAAGTGAGTTTATTTATTATTTAAAAACCATATTATTTAATTAAATTGTAAATTCCTCCAGATAAATTGTATTTGCATAGAATCGACCTTACAATGGCACACACAGGACATTTCCCGAAAAACCATTTGACACAGCTTGTAGAGCAAATCTTTCCATGTTGAATAAACAGTATTTTACATCAAATATATTTGCTATTCAAGCTACGCAGGAGAAACTATGTAATATTTTTATAATGGCAGTTTTAATGAAGTAGTACCTTATAAGAGTTTTAAGGCTGAAAAAGCATTTTAACAAAGTGACTTCACTTCAGCAGAATTATTATAAGAATGTCCATCTCTAAATAATAACACTGCCTAAAGTTTAGGGTTTTGTTATTATTGTTTAGTTTAATTTTAAGTGGTCCGATTTTTTGGATTGAGAGCATGGTTTTGAAGTTTGCCCAATCCAATCCGAAATAATTGGAAGGCCAATGTTTATTTGATGGTGAACAATTATTTCTGAAATTAAAATATAAAGTATAACTATAAAATAATTTATTACAATAATCAGTTACTAATAAACTAGTAAAGCAGGTGTAACTGAGTAGCGTCAGTTGTTGGGGTGTCTTGAGACACTTTGTAAGAGTATGACGTTGAATTTTGGAAAAACATTCTGGAAAAAGTGCACTACCAGACAAACATACTGACAAACCATTTCTATAAAGTATCAATTTTTTCAGAATTCCCACCCAACCCCCCCCCCTCCCACTGACCTCCAGCCCCTCCGACGTATAGTGCTATATGCATATAGTGTTAATAGTCTAGTAGATACATGTATAGTCCAGTCTGGCAAAAGTGCACAGACGTCCAGACAGACAAATCATTTCTAATAGTAGCTGACGCTACTAATAAAGAATGTATTGTGCAGCTATAATATTAATGAATTGTGGTCTTCCTTTGGTTCGTTTGGTACCGATAGGAACATTCTTTGAATTTCTTTGCTGGATGTGGGGTATTTTCGGTTCCACCAAGAAATAATTTTTTTTCGAAAATCATTGTTGATCATAACATAAGCCTACGTGGTTTTTACCACACGTCAACAGATGCATAGTGATAGTAGATGGCATGGAAGCTCGTTTCGTTGGCTAAAAAAAGTTTTAAAGAAAATACACACGAACTTATGCGTTTGGGTTTTTTGTTGGGCAATTTATGTATCTTCTTGGGCAATTTATGTATCTTCTTGGGCAAAATAATCATTGAAAAAAATTTGAGAAACAAAATTATGCAAAGTTCATTAAAAAAATTGGGAAACAAAATTGGCAAATTTCATTAAAAAATCGGACCACTTAAATGACAGCATTATTCTTTCAGGGTTAGTATGTTAAAGACAGGGAGCGAACTCACGTTTATTTAGATATTTCGATATTTGTTTGTGCAGAATAAAAATTTCATAACCGAATTGTAAAACTGATCAAATATTGGTTCAATATAGTTAGTTTGTCAAAAGGTATGACCCTATGAACCATTTCGGTAGTCGCGAAACACGCATGTTTTTTTCGAATGAAACTGTGCATCTTAAACTTACTTGTGTTGATAGCTACGTTGCATTTTTTTCTAAGTCGATTTTTTAACACGTTTCGACAGGGGTTCCCTTAAAGTCAAAAATTTTGAATGTTGTACCTCAGCCATTTGTTGACCAAATGGGCTGTTATTTTAGCAGGAGGTAGGAAACATGATTTCCCAAGGTGGAAAAATCTCAAACTTTATAAAAGTTGGCGCTATTTTTTTAAATTTTCAAATATTCCAATTTTGACCATTTATGTAATTTTTTATTAATTTTTCAACAATTTGACTTAAAAAATGTTTAAAGCATTTCAACAATCAATTAAGCAATAAATTAATAAAAAATTACATAAATGGTCAAAATTCGAATATTTTAAAAAAATGGCACCAACTTTTTGAAAGTTTTAGATTTTTCCACATTGGAGAATTATGTTACCTACCTCATGCTAAAATTACAGCCCATTTGGTCAACAAATGGCTGATGTACAACATTCAAAAGTTTTTGACTTTAAGGGGTCCCCCTGCCTAAACGTGTTGACAAATCGACCTAGAAAAAAATGCAACGTAGCTATCAACATAAGGCCTTTAAGATGCACACAGTTTCATTCGAAAAAAAAACATGCTTGTTTCGCGACTACCGAAATAGTTCATAGGGTCTCATTATGAATCTAATGATGATGTGAATTCGTAGTTAAATGGGCAGTTTGTAACACATATCATTTGTGTTATATTTAAGTGTATTACTTTGTGTTATTTCAGACAATGAAGACCATTTAAGTTGGGGGAATCGAGCATTGGTTCAGCTGAAAATGCACAACTTTGACAAAGCATTACATGATTCTGAAACTGCCATAAAACTGAGCCCACTTTGGCCAGAAGGATATTGGAGAAAAGTAGCAGCTTTAATGAAAACTAATCAGTTTGATGAAGCTTTCGTACATTTGACGATCTGTCTTTATTTGACGAAGAAAAACAAGTCCAAAGGATTAACTGTTTTATGCACTTTCCAGGAGGAATTTGTCAAAATAGTGAACCAAATAGTCGTTCAATCATCTGGCATTGTGGTGTCAGAAATAGCAAATTTTCATCAAAAAGCGAATGTGCAATCAAATCCCGCTAAAAATGCAAATTTAATTATTAAGGAAGTTACAAACACAATTGCTGACAGCAACGAACGCCTACAGAAGTTTGAAATTCGACTACACAATTTAATTGATAAAACTGCTGCCGCCCTAAGTGACCTTAGATCGCAAATACATTTGTTGGGTGCAGTAAATTCCCCGAGCAGAATAGACGATGAAGTTAAGGCTAATTTGTCAGTGTCGGATCTAGAGTGTTCGATTTGCTACAGACTTTTCTTAGACCCTGTTGTGACACCATGTGGGCATACGTATTGTCACTTATGCTTGGAAACATGTCTCAAACACTCTTCGGATTGTCCAATGTGCAAAAAATCTTTATACAAATGTCTCAATCATCGTTTTCATGTGACCGAGTTTCTTGCTATGCTTATACAAAGACATTTTCAGATGGAGTTCAAAGAGCGTTTACGACAGCAAGTAGAAGATAATGACTCGGACAACTGAAAATGACTTATTCGTTTTAAGAAGGGTATTCTTCCTGTAAGTCCTACTTATGTTATATTTACCAACAAGATTTAGTCATAATGTATGCTAACGGTTAAATGAAGCCATTTTTTAAATATTGGTATACCAGGTTGATACTAAAACCGAAAAACCGTTCGGTTTCGGTTTTGACGTCTGTAGTCTCTACCTTTTATTTCTGTTTTAAGACTTTATAGCAACCAATTTGATTGTTCTTTTTTAGAGCTCTCAGCAGTCGAATCTTGAAATAACGTCACAGCATAATGTGCATGTTCAACAACATTGGAGATCTTTGGAGAAGACGAAACCTCTAATCGTCAAAATGTGCATATAAGCGTGGATCAAGATATTGCTTTTTTGAGCTGAACGAACAATACACTTAGACGTACAAGTAGATTATAAAATGTGTAGTTTCACAGTATTTTAGATTATGTCCAAAGGTTTTAAGACTGCGATTACGCATTTTGTACAAGAATGTACCTTTTATTGCTAGAAATTGCTAAGAAAAAGTACAAAAACGGAGCTCAATAATTTATAAATTATTTCATAACGTCAACGTCATTATGTTAAGCATAATTATTGTTGTAAAATAGACTAAATTATTATTGTTGTAGAATAGACTAAATTATTGAATAGTACAGTTTTGAGCATACTCATAAAAATATACTTTTTAATGAGGAATCAGATTATTGGTCTACCTTTTTTAAAGTTTAGTCTTCTGTCGAGGTATATTAATAACCAGTTTACAGTAGTGTGAAATGTATTAACTGTATGATATGCGCCAGTCAACTGCAAAATCATTCAACGCAAATCTCTTTCTAATTTATATTTACTGTTTTATCGCTAATTGTTACATCCTTGCTTATACAAATATTATTAGTACTTACTCAATTTTGTACACTAGAAAGGTTATAGTTGGAAGTATTACTTGTATTTATAAAATGTTAGTATAGTAACTATAAAAATACAAGTTTAAACTACCGCGATGGTCATAAAAACTATTAACCCGCGAAACACTAAGTGGACCACATTTGTGGTTTTTCAACTTTGATTTAAATTATTGCAATGTTGCAAAGTCACCTGGGTCACAAATAAATGTATTTACATGCTAAAGTTGGTGTGAAGTACCTACGTCAAAATCTGATTTTGTAAAAATTAAAAACATTTTTTTGCCCATGTATTAGCCCCTACGCCACATTTGTGGTCCTTATCCAGGGTTTCGTAATATACAAACCACATTTGTGGTACTTCAGTGTAACGTGTGGTTCTGGGTTATTTAGTAAACCATATTTGTTGTAATTCAGTGTAACTGACTTATTTTGTTATATAACCCTCATAAACGGGTATCAATTAATCCATTTTCTTATTTATTGCAAATTATAATTATTTAATCTAAACTTTGCTGATAGGATCACAAATGTGGTGTTGGAAAACATGGGACCACAAATGTGGTACTTCAGTACGGAATGTGGATTTTTATACTCAGTGTTTCACAGGTTAATTGAAACATTGAAAGACAACTCTCCAACTTAAAGGGTTTGTAAATATCAGGGTTGGCATTTCCAGGAATGTAAGCATGTCTGTTCCGGAAAATATGGATAAACGCGTGAAAATACGGAAATACGTAAAAATATGGAAGATTCCAAAATCCACAAAATATACACACTATTTACATGGGAAAAGCTGATATAAAGCAATTATGCTTTACTATATGAAATTTCAATAAACACAACGTTCAATTAGCATCGTTTTGTACTTGAATATTAGATTTCACATTTTTCAATGTTGTAATTTGTGCTCAAATTTTATGCATGCGATTTTATACATTGATTAAGTAGGATTATCCGTGTTTTTCCGTATTTTTCCATACGGTATAAAAAAATTGGTTCCCGTGTATTTTTCCTTTTTCCGGACTTTCAACCCTGGTTTGTATATTCAGCATAGTTTTTGTTGATTCTCTATTGTCTCTTGCTTATAGTACTGTATGTCATTTTTGTTAAGTTATCGAATAAAATGTTAATGTTAGTGTCATAAAAGATTGACATAAAATCGATTTTTAAAACTCTTTACAGGCAAAGAAACTGGTAGCACTGCTTCTAAATATAAAACTGATACTTCGATAGTTTGAATTTAAAAGGAATTTTTATCTAATTATTATAATAGATATTATGATTAATAATGTAGTACGTTTTCCTTTTTACCTCTACTAATGGATGTAATTAGTGATTGCATTTATGATAGTTTTTATTATTATATACTGTGTGTGATACTCAACATCTCAGCTGTAACAAAACAGTTCTTTACAATATATTAACCTACAGTCAATACACTTCAATAATTATATTAGTGTACCTGTAATTGTCATTACCAGGGAACGGACATTTATAAAAAAATGTTTTTTGTGTAGCATCCTACAACCCTGAAACTTAAGATCTACACGTTCCAGGTCAAAATAAACTGATATACTAAAGTTTATTTTCAATTTTTTCCAATATTTTGTGTTTTAGTCAATAAAAAATATTTAAGTAAGGGGTTAAGTTTGGGGATAAAAATATGTTTACAAAATATTTTGGAGTTTTGGAGCCTAAACAGTGAAAAATTATGAAAACCACTTCCTCCAGGAAGTGGGGTACCGAGACTTACAATACAATTAGTACATTTTTTGAGTTGCAACATTTATTTTGGACTTCTAAAACTCGTATCACACCACCCCAAACATCCCCAAAACTTGTTGCACGACACCCTAAAACTTTCTAAAACTTGTCTCACTGTTTCCCAAACTTGCCCAATACTTGTCTCATGTCACCGCAAAACTTTCTGAAACTTGTCTCACTGCACCCCAAAGTAAGAAAAAGGTGGACCGAATGACATTTGTAGCCAACCCGCTACTCCAAACGATATGGAGCGAATAAGTAATGGGTAACTTTTATTACACGCATTAACTATTCCGTATGTCCGTGAAGTTAGAACGCGTTTAGAACGCGTTCTGGAAAGCAGTACCCAGTAAATCGATTTCATATGACCGATATAAAAACTTTTTTTGGTGCACTAGTCAAGCCAATGAGAAGTCAGCCGACATTCAAAAAATCATAAGAACATCATTTAGAAGCTACAAATCACTCATTTATTTAGTGTACACGTTTCAATACGTTGAAAAATGGATTCTTTAGGATACGTGATTAAATGTGCTGAACAATGAATTTCAAAAGTGCAGTTCACATAAATATTTCGAAAATTGATTTTTTAATCCATTAGGCCTCAATGCATCCAAAATAAAAATATGTAGCTCAGAAGGTTCTAAAAGTTTAAAGATCACTCCAAATTTTTAAAATCGGATCCGATCCAATGACCCGTGATTGACTTTGAAGTAAAATGGCAGTTACAAATTATTTTTATTAGACAAAGGGTAACTGAAAACCATCAGAAAAAAATTATCACAACCTCAGTATCGCGCCGGAACAATGAATCATTTAGTTCAGAATAGCTATGTCAAAAATCGATCAAATCCAACTGACCCTTGATTGATCTTGAAGTAAAATCGCAGTTACGAGATAGTTTTTATTAGATAAAGGATCAATGAAAATCATTAGACAAAATTATCCCTAGTATTGCGCCCGAACAATGAATCATTTAGTAAAGAATAACTATGTCAAAAATCGATCAAATCCAAGTGACCCTTGATTGACCTTGTAGTAAAATCGCAGTTACGGGATAATTTTTATTAGGTTTGGTATAGTAACTAACTTTTTAGGTTTGGTATAGTAACTAACTTTTTAGGTTTGGTATAGTAACTAACTTTTTAGGTTTGGTATAGTAACTAACTTTTTAGGTTTGGTATACTAACTAACTTTTTAGGTTTGGTATACTAACTAACTTTTTAGGTTTGGTATA
>JAQFYB010007886.1:0-10345 GCA_034694085.1 Pogonognathellus longicornis
GAATTAAGCCCACGACAGTCATCATCAGCCAAAACGATCTCGAGAGAAACGTCCATGCACCTTACATTCTTGTACCATGATCACGAGATGAGATATTAATAAAAAAATAATGAAAAAAAAATCCTATTTAAAAAGTGAATCTGTCTTCAACACAAAATCCAATCATTTGAGCTTAAAGCTGCAATTTTTTAGCCGTTTTCCTAAGAAACATTGTCCATTAAGAACTTTGCCGCACGTATGACTTAAAATAAATAGCCATGCCGGAGTTAATTATAAAATGCTTTACATACAACATTTATTTAATGTGTAGAAAAGGTTCAAACTTTAAAAACAAGATGATGATTACATCTGTCAGCTTCTTTTACTTTCCTTGAGCTTTCACTCACAACTTGCGTGCCTTCACCAGAGATCAGAAGAAAAGCCAAGAAGTCTGAAACTATTAGCCCAAAGTTCCTTCATCATCTATTACTTGTTAGATAAATGAATTTCCTGTCCGACAGACGATGTGAGAAATAAACTAGTGATGTGCTCTATATAGGTATTATCAAACTAATCTTCACTTTCAGCCAGTTTTAACAAGTTTTTCGTTCCTTGTGTATAGTTTTAATTACTCACGTCTCGACGGGATTATTATTAGATTGAGGAACGCAACAGATTATATCTTAAATTAACCGTGTCTTGTGTAGTTTTATTGTTCAAAGCTTATACGTATTAAAGAAAGTTGTCGGAATTGCAAATTACTTTAATCACAAGTTTACTTATAATACCTATATACTAACTACAAATACTTGGAACGTTTAAGAGAATGAGAAAACTAATGATAATTTGTCTCAGAGTATATATTATTCTAGTATCATATACAAAAAGCGAAATACACTTATTACACTTTATAAACAAGAACAAAGCAGCCAAACCAACCATTCCGCATAATACTGTTGAGAACTACGAAAATAAAAAGTACAAAAAAGATTTTCTTTCTTCTTTACAGTCGCAGTCTTTGTTTTGTTGTACTTGTACATAGGTGCCTATAAGCTATTCTGCAAATACTTATGCTCGATTCGCATTTTCATGTGGGATTCGCCAATTTAGAACAATAAAAGGAAATTCCGAGTGTTTCCCCTTTAGTAGAAACAGTAGAATGCGCTAAACGCCTTGCCTATCACATAAACTGAAAATGTAGAGTAAAATGTTTTCTCTATTTAGTAAAAAGGATATAAGTATCCATTTACCTTCTTAAGTATGGAGCAATACTCCCTTTCTTTATCTTCCAGAGATATTTTACGTACACTTCTGGAAAGCATAATGGCAAATCAAGCTTGTGCTTTATTACTTGCAATGCAACCTACTACGCGTAAACTCCAAAAGAGAACATCTAAAGACTGAAGCTCGTATAAGATAAATAACACTATAATATATCCAAGCATCAACTTACATTACATCACATTAGCCTATCGCTTCATCATCATCAGAAAATTTTATCTCGCAACACAAAGTACAACTTATTACACATCATTACTTTTACTCGTCCATCCACATTCCACATACATTCCCCAACAACCTTTTTCTGTGTGTATAAAATAGAAAAGCTTATTGCAGGTTCTTGTAATAAATGCCAGTTCATTTTTACAACAGTTCACTTTCAGAAGCTACATATATACAGCAATAAAAATAGAAAAGAAAACGTACATCATCTGTCTATTTATAATAACACACACATACTGTGCAAAGAGCTCTTTATGATCTTCCTGCAACATGGTGGGGGATCATCAACCATTTTAAATGAGCTGTGTATAGACCCACTCTTTCATTTTCTTCTGTTAGATACATAATATACTGTATATAGACACTTTTTATGTACTACAGAACACACACATAACCTACATACCTTAGAAAAAATAAATCTGACTCGAATAATACACACAGGTTCACCAGGGGCCATTTTACGAGCACCGAGATGTCAATTTTACGTACAAAGCTGTGAAATTACAAATAAAAACACTCAAATGGAAAGAATCCGTTTTAGCCCAGGATTATTGTATGCGCAACCTTTGGGTTTCTATCAAAAGCCTTCTTTACAATGTATTTATTGTGATGTATCCATTCAATCTCTAAAGAATGTGTCGAAATTCTCATCTTTTCACTTGTTTACCACATGACTCTAAAACTCTAAAGTGCCTTTCTTACTTTCACACAGATTTTATGACACTATGTACTTGCTCGTTACATTTTTATGTTTCTGGGACTAGAGACATATTATAACTTATTTTAGACTTTAGACACCAATATAGCACAGTATTGAAAATCGCTATAACTACTTGCTTAAACACGAACCCGGGTATCTCAGACACCCGTCTTTAAAGTTTATACATGCACCCTAGCCTGGCACTCCCAATATTTTATCTTCTAGGCGATCAAGTGGGAATATTTTTGATATATATTTACGATAAGTATTTATTACACACTTTTATGACACGAGAAGATATTCTTTGGTCATTGTAAGTTCGAAGCCCTCAAATGACATCTTTAGTAAGTACTTAACGCTAACTTAGGCTGGTTGAACAACTACAGGAATTTTTCTTGCGGAATAGTTGGATATAAAATACAGTATAATAGGAAAGAGTCGGAAACTGCAATGTAGGAGTACAAGTACAAGACAGGATATTCATCATTTTCCAGGCTAACTTGCCTTTCTTGTGTTCAACCCGGGAGAAAGTATAAAGACTCTTGTATTATAGATTCAGAGACTGTTCCATAAACTATAACCGTAATATTTATACAGCCTAGACTCACTAGACTCTTACTAACGAGAGTGACTAGACACTTCGGATAGGATTATGCTTGAGATAAATTGAAAAAGTTTCCTTTCTGTACTTTATAGACACTTTTGGTTATACTTACCACTCGGTCGGGTTCGTCGCTTCGGTTTGCTCTTTATCAGCTTGCTCCGCTTATCAGTGGTTTAGTTCCGTTCGGGTAGTTAGCCATGTAATGTAATGTAACGGGGTCTGTCTCAATTTTCTTTGTATTATATAATAATCTGGAATTTAGAACCCCTCCGGAGGAAACGTTGATCAGAGAATAATAATATGGTCTGGAAGGTAAATAGTGTCCCAGTTCTCTTCCTGTCCTGACAGATGGATAGTCAACTTACACCAGGACAATGAAACAAGACAAGCCAGGAAACTATTTAAATGATCGATGATGGATTGCCTCTTGTCGACTCAACGATGAGCTTTTCTATAGCCGTTGACGGGTCTTGTCTTTTTCCTTTTGTGTAAGTGATCTTGTAGATCTCTCGGATGCTGGGTTAGAAGATAAGGAATTTTTAGATATACCTCTAGTCCTACTGGCAATACGTCACTCAAATCAAAGAAGCACTCACTTAGTTAGTTTTTTAGTTAGGATACTAATACACTTGTAAAAGAAGAGTGTTGTAGTGTTAGATTTACTAAAAATCCCGAAAAATCTGTGTCGTACAGTCTTAAGACCTACTTCGGATCGTTGTTCCTAATCATCGGGTTGGAATATAGAGCATGATTAGTACAAAATGTCTGAAGGGTAACATTAAAGATGATGACAGGTGTAGGTTAAGATCACTTAGCACGTAATGATAAATGTTTCGGTGGTTGAAAAATTATTGCTTGCTTGAGTTCGATTATTTCGTTTGGAAAGAAAATCGGGGTTCGTACTTGTACAGTGAAAGCAATCAGCTGAAACTAATTGTTGAATGTTTTGCCTTGAATGTTCTTACTTCACAATAATTCATGAAATTCACTAAAAGAACCAATAGGGCGAGTGATTGTTCGTGACAATCATAAATATTTTCTCAAAGGTAATGGACACTTAACAATGTTTACATTCTAAAGTGCAAGTTCAAAAGAAAGCAGTCAGCCAGCGTGTGGTTGAAGTACCTCCCTTTAATTCTTTATATGTGCAATTGCGATTGCAACTGCAACCGCCACCCGCATCCAGACAAGACTGAATTTCTTTGTTCCCCGGGTGGGTATTATTTATTACAACCTTGAACTGAGGGTTTCGAAACGCTATTACATATATACTCTAGTATACTAGAGAAAAGCGGTTTTGTATTTCGAAGCGGAGATTCTCTGAACATCAACAGTGGGTTAGGTTGCTTATTTTTAGTGAGAACTCCTATGGGAGAAACGAGACCTTACTGACAGATCAGAGAAACATTGAACACCCACCACGATACTCAAGCCAAGTAAATGTAATTGACTGTTGTTGACTCTGTGAATGCAAGCTGTCAAGTCAAAGACAAAATGCAAAGATGTAAAATTGAACTAAAGTGTTCCCAACAACAGAAAGAGAAGTTTTGAGTGTCAAACTCTCTTTGATCGGACTGGATTATTTTTACAGTTTGAGAGGGTAACAAATGGAGATGGAGAGCTAACAATATATTCTGGTTGATACGAACTTTGCCTTTATGTCCTTGTTCTGCTTGAGTAAACAAATATTACAGCAAATGGATATTTTTACCCGGAATTTTCAGGTGAGCATAAAAGCTGAAACATAAAGTTCGAAGGTAAACTTCAGAGATGAAAGAAAAACCGTGTAGACGTATTATTATTGTAGAAGAACACAAAGAAACAGTTCACGTCTAGTTCACTTTCACCCGGGTTTCCTGGATTTCAGCACCCGGAAAATGTATTTTTTGTTTCAAAAATGCAAGATAAAACGAGATGAACCACTTAGCAAAGCTCTTAAACTGCTATTGCCTTCATACAATATAAATTCGCAGGTTGTTGATGGTAATTGAGCTGATTCCTTTGTTTCAAAGTTCAAGTTACACGTGGTTTGTAATGCAGTTGTATTAGTTTCTTGTATGTGTGTGGATTTTCGCTTGGAAGCTGATCTTGTTTCTCAGGATCCGAGAACAACTGTGATCCGCTCGTGATGAGAGTCAGAATACTATTGCCACTGTGAAACGTTTGCCGGCTGAATTTATTCTTGAGAGAGTGAGAGAAAGAGGAGCTTTAGTTAGTTGCCTGCCTGGCATTGCTGACATTCGGTTCTGCACTTACAATTCTGTGTGAGGAATTCGGATCGAATTCTGGTCTGCTGCGTTGGCTCGTGCGGTGTGTGTGTGTGGGATGCTTATATGTTATGTTCCCTCCGATGATGATGATGATGATTATGTGAGTTTTGTACTCGCACCGTGTCCCAATACCATTATCCCATTTATCCTCCTGTGTACTTCTATACAATTTTATTTTATAATATATCATCCAGAAACTGGTCAGAACGATTTCTAACAAATCTCTGCGTAGCTATTTTGAGAAAAACATTACCCTGCTAAAAGCTTTCACGCTTTCACATTTTTCCAGTAAGTTTTCTGCCAGTATTGATGTAAAGTTTGTAAAGATCATTTGTTTGCTGATGGAAAGTCTCTCGTCTCACGTTCACTTTATCTGTGAGTGTAAAGTCATGTGAATCTCTGAAATTGATTTTAATCTTGATGTCTTAAGTGGGAATTGCATTTTATATTGCATAACTGCTACTATGTTGGCCATAAATGCAAATCAATGGAGTATACTCTGAATATAAACGCATTTGATACGTCTCCGGAAATAGATAGGAGTCTGTTGAGTTGAAAGAGTGGACAAAAAAAGATGATGCGAAAAAGTGCACACTGCAAAATAGTCAATAGAAAGCGGAAAGACCCTGTCTGTGTGTATTGTATATAGGAACAAAAAACTAAGTCCCACATAGAAACGGAGAGTTGAGATAAGGCAAATACAATACCGAATATCGCTCTAGTATAAAGTAGTATAGTAGTATACGTAGTTAGTGTGTAATTCCAAAGAGTCTGAAAGCCATACCTACTCAAGTTTTTTTCTGTTCTGTATCCAACACGGGTCGAAAATCCAAAGAAGCTATAACGGATATAATAAAATCCAAGAGCCAGAATTGTCTGTTTTTGGTTTGTTTGGATTTCTCTCCTTCGTCTGCTCTCCTTTCGACGGCGAGCTGTATACATTTCTTTGACTCTTTCCAATCTTATATAGTCGGATCTTTTTTCATTGGTTCCACAAGGGATTGATCTTCTCGTGGCAAAGCTATTTTAATACAAATCATTACATCAATCTCTGTTAAGTCGGTTGGTCCAGAAAATAAAGTATTAAGGGTAGGAAGTCTAGAAGCAACTAAAGTAGGTAGGTACCAAATTTACTATAAATACATACAATACACAGATACAATTATTTGCCCAACTCTTAATATATTTCCAATTTTTTAATGTTCATGTAAAAATAATTAGAATAGATCCACTTAAGCCCAGTTACGGTTGGAATTAAAATTTTATACTTTGTAATAATATGTATAGAATAATCAGATTATATTTTCTTAACAATTTAAATACACCTTAATATACGATTGCACTTGTAATTAAATGGTTTATTTAATAACGGTAGAAATTCGCAACCCATACACATAGGTAATAATATGTTGCGCTGGACATGTGAAGGTTCTAGTTTGGCTTAGGTAGCATACAACGGGTATAAACTTTTTTAGAAACTTTCCCGATATTCTTTGCTCTGTGTTTTCTTCAGCATGAGTTTTATGATTCATCTCGTCTGTTTTATCTCTTCCCTTTCCTCGTGCCAAGGTCACATAAATCACCCTCTAAGTAAATATATGTGAAGTAAAGTAAACTGAAATAAAATACCTGAAATTCTTCTGTTCTTTCTGTAGCCTTCGCCTTCATGGTGTGTTTTGTAACACAACCCCATGCTCCACACCAAAAGAATTCAATATATAACATTCTTACCTATATGTGTCCTACAATAACAAATTTGTCACACAGCTATGCACTGCATTGTAATGTCAACAACTTCTACAAATAGACGTTACAAACTATACAATGTATACATATACTACACTATATGCCCTTAGGATTACTAATGCTGGACAGCTCCAGTGATACTGATTAGGCTGTTAGCAATTCAACCAGTAAATCTATCATTGCAAGCCGTAATTACAAGTTTGAATTGCATCAAACATTTCTTATCGTCGCATTTCATTTTGTAAATGGAAATGGTGCGGTAGTGCGGTTTGGGTTTGGTTTTAAGAAAGTAAAGATATACTTAGAATGTTCACTTCTCCATACATAATTCTAAATAAGTCAAGTGCGAAGCTTGAAGAGTAAATATAGCAGAGCATTTTTGTGTTGTAAACAACCACGCACATAAACATTGGTTGGTGAACCATACTCTGTATGTATGGTTTGTATATTATGGTTTTTGTATTTTGTAGTAATAAAATAGTAGTACAGTATTATGGAGTGTTATGTATGTTAATAAATTCAGACTTCAGCTTTAAAAGCTGTTAACAGCAAAATAAAAAGCATTAAATACTTCCTACAACTTTCGAGCTAAATCCTTATAAGCATTAAGAGATACATTAGAAATGCTAGAACTGTGTATGCAGAATAAAAATTAGAGTATTTGATGCAGAATTGTTATAAAATGCATTATAACCTATACAACAGCAAACAAGAATATACCCTACTACTAGGTACTGTAGGTACTTATGTTACTGTACAAGCGCATAATACCAACACTACTATTGAATGAAGCGAGATAGAAAATACTAATATTGTATTTCGACCAGAAAATATAAGGCTGTTTGACTGTTTGTATGATGTCTAAATAATAGTATGTAAATACATAACTACATGATCCAAACATATTATGGAATAATAAAATACGTATAATTTACTTCATATTCCATGTCCATGTACAATTGGTTTGCATGAAGGTACACATGAAACTCACATGTCACAAACCTCACATGAAATGCCAAATAGCATTCAAATTTTAATGAGCGTTTTAAATTGCATTTTAATGTTTAACAAGGATTATGTTCCTACAAGTGTAGGTACCGTAGCCGGGCATAACTGTTATGAATTAAAGTTTGACCATATTCTATAATTTTTCGGAGAATCAATTTTTATACCACCATGAGAATTTAAATACTTTGTTCTATTGTTTTGTCCTGTAACATGCAAATCTTGTAAGGTTTCTATTGAATTCTATTGCTGTATATGCTACAATATGCAATGCCATACAATTCTCTTTGGACCACTTTTTAACACTTTCTTGCAACATTGGTGGTTTTATGACGTTCATTGTCACTGGCAATTTGAGTTACGCTGTCTTGTCTCATCAACCAAATTTAATACAAAGCTCCCAGGATAAACACTTTTATGACTTCGTCTTTTTTACTCATTGCTTTACCTTCTCCTTGCAGGGACATACTCCAAACACACTTTTATCATAATTCTTCTGTTTTCCCCATTCGCTCCATATTCTGAAATTGTTTATTTCACTATACAAGAACTATACGGAACTCTTACGGAATGTCATCGTATTTTCTTCTTTATTGAAGCATTTTTACATATTACTTCCCGTTATGTTAGTTTTGGAGGTTTTGTTCAATGGAACAAGTAATCTACCTACTACCTACCACCTTACTTTTTTAAGTACCTACTTCCACAAACATAATGTGAAGGTTATCTCCATTTGGAAAGAACTTGCTTCATTCCCACCTTGGAAAATGAAATAACCCAGAAAACTTTTTATAGCTGCGAGACAGAAAAAAGACACAAAGATGCTATTTTCCAAGTTAGCAAATTGCGCTTAACAATAAAAGTATATACTCTACAGTAACTGCCACATATCCGACTTATTTGGTCTTCCACAGATACAAAGTTACATGAATATTAAAGGATGAACATATCATAACAATATTATGATACATATAGTTTCTTACAATAAATACCTACCTATAAACCTACTTAAATAAATAAATATCTCACTCTTTCTGCAATAAGTATTTGTATATGTAAGAAATTTTAGTTTCTTGTACTTTTTCGGAAAAAGCTCTACACTTACACTACCCCACCTTACCTTATATTATACACACATCTGTTTGAGTTGTTTAATCCGAAGTTCATACGTGCGAGTTATATATACTACCTACCTAAACTAAATATTGCTTTAGGGGATGAAACAGTTGTGAACTCTGTAAGTTTTGTCCCGAAATTTTTACAAAATGATTCTGAAAACCTTGAAAGAAGCTTCATATTACATATATATAGCTTCCAGCTATTGGTACACACACACTTACACATATATTATATATTTGGTATAGTTATTGATATTATTGATATTATTACCAGTTTCAAGTTCACCACAACTTTTCGTACTGGCAGATAACAAAAAATTGCTATGTCAAGCACAGAATGTTAATTCCATACATTGTTACAGATACACAAAAGTTTTCAACTATATACACCTTCCTGATTCCTGAATCACATGGAGAGAAAAAATCCTAAGCTACTTTTGATTGTAAAAGTATAAGTTTAGTAAGGAATTCTTTTCTGATAAACGATCTTTGCAAATGATTAATTGTAAGACTTATGTGTCAATGTTTGTGTAGCTTACCCAAATTACACAGTGTAGGTGTCCGTGAGTGCATTATTTGTATGTATAAAGTATAAAGGATAAATACATACTTTTCTAATCCTGAAATGAGCGAAATAACATTTTTAGTAACAAAGCTTTCATTTCACCAAAACAGAAAACTATTACCACTCATTATGCTGTCTGAAAATTGTTAAACTTTTAAAAAGTGATAGAATAATGAAGGTCATTAACAAAATGTAGATTTAAGTATTTACTGTTAGTTAGACAGGGTCAAGTTTATTTGTACTATTAGTTATCCAAATTTAGTTCAATGGTCTTTATAATGACTAGGTACTTATCAATATACCGCTTCCAATAACAGCATTATTCAGGATTTGGCACAATGTCCTAACAAGCTAGGCAAAAGTTTATCAGAATCAGTCCTCACACATAAGTGAAACGATGAAAGTTTCACTTTGGCAGGTTCTGAGACAGATTATAGTCAAAATAAATGGTTTGCCAAACTGAAATCCCATATTTCTCAAACTAACAATGTCGTAATGATGCTTATAGAGAAGTCTAGTAACTTTTCCTGAAATGTCAAGCTAAAAAGTTTCAAAAATTTCTCCTGAATGAATCTGTGCCAATACATTTATTTGTATTTGCCCATTTGGCTGAATACATACAACTTTCATTTTCATTACTGAAGCTCAAAGATCTATAAAGTTACTTTTACCTATGCTCTTTTATAAGTTACCAGGATTTATCGAGACCTTACAACTGGTTCTCTTCAAATGAAAATGCCTTTCCCAACCAGGCTATACAATTTTCTTCGGGGAACCTTATGAATTCAATTGTTCAATTTGATCTTCTTTCGCTATTCCTTTTATGTATCTATAATCGGCGACTTGAGGATGAAG
>JAQFYB010007887.1:0-10343 GCA_034694085.1 Pogonognathellus longicornis
TATAATTTTTTCGTAAGATTTTTGTTAGAAATAGCATCTTGTCGCTACTTTATTACATCTATTTGTAATAGTTTATTATATTATTAGTCTATTCTTTGTACTACACTACTTCTGTTTTTCCTACATTGTGAAGTACAGTACTCGAGTACTGATATCTGTAATTTTAAACTTGTTTTATTAGCTGCATGCTAAGCTGTTGGCGGAAATGTAGCTTTTAGCATTGGTATCGTCTTTTTACACTGTCTACGCATTATTCAATGCAAAATAAATACATGCTTATGTGAAATATCTTGAATAATTGATGGCTGTATTGTCTATATTTCATACTTAAAGTGTGTTCTTAGTAACATGAGTAATTCATTTCAATTTCTGCTACAGCTTTTGATGCTCAATTGTTGTGTGTCATAAAATAGCAATTATTATACAGCGTACTAATGGAAACCAAGTTTAAGCGTTAAAGCTGCAAATTGATAAAAATGGAAAGTTTTAATCATTGTCAAAGTTCAAAGACGAATATTATGAATATTTCTTTCTTTATTATAAAATTGTGTGCAGTAGAAGTATGTTTTGATTACTCCGTCATAATTAATGGTTTTTATTGGCTGACGGTTTCACAATCCAATGTGTAAAGCCAGGAAATCGATTTTTTATGAATTTGAAATCAATTGCGTTTGAAAGACACACCACTTGGAAGCATTTTTTATATTTCACATTTTTACATAATGCCCCTGGTGGGGCTATGGGGAGCGCATTGATATATGATGAACTGATGAACATCTGAATGATACAACTCCGATATTTTTAATCAAATTGGGTTCTTTACATATCAGATAGATAATAATATTCCCCGTGGTGCATATTTTGTACATAATACATGAAATAATAAGTTTTTGAATATTTAGATTCAAATTTTTACGGTTTTAATTTAGCATTCGTAATTACTTCTACAAATTAGGTTAGGCTAAATAAATTGAGTTATATTAAAAAGCTCAAAAATAGGTTAATTTTCAAAAATGAATGCCGTACTCGCCGGATTAGTAACCCAGTAGTAAAAACCTACAAAATTTGAACCTAAAAATTAACAAATTGATTGGGAAAATATTTCATGTATCATGTTGTACAAAATAAGCCCAATGGGGAATCTTATTATCGGTTGTGCAACGGAACCAATCGGATAAAAAATGGCGGAGTCGCAGCATTCAGAAGTTCATCATATCAATAAGCTCATAGGGGTTATTCGAAAATGTGAAATATTAAAAATTCTTCCAGAGGTGCGTTTCAAATGCAATTGATTTCAAATTCATAAAAAATCGAACTTCTGGCCTTACACATTGGGTTGAGAAACTACCGGCTAATATTTAAACCGGACCTAAAAAATATTCAAAAGGAACATCAGTATTTTTCACATTGAATTTTAAGTAGTAGTCCTTAAAAGGATGATGAATCTCTGAGAGTCTTTAATTAAGATGAAAGTATCTCATTAGTCTGTAGACAGTATAACGATATCCTACATTCAACCGAATGCCCAATTAGGGAAACCGAATACAAAACTGTATTCCAAGTATTTACTTACAGTATTCCATATCACGTATACCATACCCTGCACCTCATAATTGCATGTTGCATTGCATTTGCAACATGATAGAATCAAACAGACGTATGATCTCTTGAAGCAGCTTCTGAAAACCCTGTTTTAGTATCCAATTTGATGGATGTATACATTAGTTGTCATGGTTGTGTATTGTATTATGTACTTTCACTGCTGCGCAGAAACAAGACGTTGGCCAAAATGAAATATCGAAAGTTTCTGCAAGTCTCCGAAATGAAAGTACATGATCAAAAGATTTATTTATCACAGGAGCAGTTGTAGGCTATCATGTTTCTATTCACCGCCTCATAGACGATCTTGGTAGGTAGTTTTATTTTCTTGCAGACAGAATTCTCACAATTCCCAGGGATGATCATGCGTTGAAACCACAGATGAAGGCAACGGAAGAATATTTTATGAGTTTATTTGTAGGTATATATACGTGGTTTTAATACTAATAAGCTTTTACTACAGACCAAATCAACATTCCCTCGAAAGAGTGTATCTGTGACAACCAAATGTTTCTTTCCCGATACTTTCACCTTTGATTTTGCAGGAAAAGTATAATATTAAGTTTTGTCGTGAGAGTGAGAGCATAATTTTATTAATGATTTAGAGAAGCTTGTTCCTCCTTTCCACTAACCTAATGATGTTAAATCTGAAAGGAAGTTTGTATAGAAGCTTTCAGATTCTTGTTTTGCCATAAATATAGTCATACTAAATGCTACATAGATGTAGAAAACCAATCCTCCTGTACAAGAGTCCAAGGCTTTTACTCATTCACTTAACCTGAGCTTGCACCTATATAGACCTTATATACTACGTTAAATGTACACACCTTTAACCTTCCTTTTGTTTGCTAAACCAGGCCTGGTTTTGCATGACGACAAGACAACTTCACTTTCGTCATTTCCTTCTGTCGAGAAATAGAAAGTTCCAGTCTTCCCTGCTTCGCAAATGTCATGATTTTTTAATGTGATTTAATGGAAAATTAAACTAGCACAAAGTTTTCTTGGACTTAGACGGGATAACGTGTTATGTTTAAAAAACTAAATTGTTAGAAATGTTCATGACCTCATTGTTTGAATAGGGATAGTGCAAGTTGTACATTTGAAGACTATGACCATTTTTAAGTTGATATTATCAAGGTACATTATATACAAATGTAGACAGTGCTAGTGTATGTAATATAAAAACTTGGAGAACCTGGAATCAAAATAAAGAGGCCAGTTTATAAATTTATAAACAGTTAATAAACCAATCAAAACTCTTATTTATATATAAGTGTACTGCTATATAGGTTTGTCTCGCTATAACTGCAAAACTTGCGTTTCTTTTACGCACACGTCATATTTGATATGTTGCAAATAATGACAGGTTCTTCAGTTTTGGTTAGACCGAATTTCTTCTAATCAATGGTCTATAAACAATTTCGATGACGAGTTAGCCTAGCTGTCACTAGATTCTATGTGTAGGCCACACTATACAAATGGTTTAGTATTTGATCAAACATTTGCGTGTAAAGAACATTGTACTAACTAGAGCTTTCGAGTCTTTGCTTTCCCCGAAAGAAGCCTTTGACCGAGTTATAAAAACACTGGAGTATTGAACCATGGAAAGTCTCCACGATCATAAAACAGATAAAAACATCACGTACAACACTCACGTCACATTACTCCTCTGTTAATTTAAATGCTCAATGAAAAAAGGTACCTACGTATTATAATGACTTTCAATATAAGTAGCTTATCTTCCAAACTAGATAGATATGTTTGCTTGAGTGCCACCAAATACTATACTTAGGTACTTCTGTGCTTCAAGTTGTGTATCTTATGCAAAGCCATTTAGATTTTTTTTGCATTTCGACTCTGTCGCCTTGTACCATAGAAATCTAGCTGTAATAAAAATACTACTGCAACGCTGATATGAAAAATGTGATGCAATGCAACGCTGATATGAAAAATAATGTCAGTTATTTAAGGTCTGTCCATCATTGTTGTTATATTGTCAATTATAAAAAATATTTTTATGGCAGTGGATTGAATGTTATTAAATTGTTTGATGGGATTATTACCACGAATTTTGCCAAATTGTGGTTTAAGGGTATTAATAGCTTTCCGAATTATATTCTACTATGCAATAGTAGAAATTGAAGTAGTTCATGCTCCATTATATTGCGTGTTATACAAATCCCTATTGATTTGGTTGAAACTAATTTCTCTTGCCTTGTCAATTTTGTGATGCTATTAAAATGTTCTCTTGTTATTTCTTAAATGAGCCAAACTGTTGGTACAAGTTTATTCGTTACCTACTTTTGGGTTTGTATCACTTTGTAGTTTAACTTATTGTTGTATAAAATAGGGCATGTATTTTTAGATACACACATACAACTGGAGAATGCCACTCTTACAATTAGAAATTAAAACAGAATGTTAAGAACTTTTCTCTTTATCCAATATGTAAATTAGGACGAGTTATTCATTTAAAAAAAAGTTAATAGATTTTTTTGATAAATAATAGTTCAACTGAATGCGTCATATTAGTGTACGAAACCCAACCTTGCAGAATATTATTATCTATCCTACTTAAGTTGTTTGTATACATGCAAAATAATTTGATCTGGATGAATAAGTCCTTTGATAAAATGTAAGTAGTACAGGTATTTGTAACGTATATTACAATTACGAATGCATAAAAACAAGATTAATACAAATTGTATTATTTCATCTGTACGGTAAGAAATCTTCGGAACTGAGGCAATAATCCCAGAATCAAGTACATCAAAGTGTGTGTTTTATTACTGTTTTCGTGTAAAACCGTAAAAATCCTACAAAGAGCATTTACAAAATAAGGCTAAATATTACATTTGTCCTTACAGTGTAAAATATTAAAAATATTATATAGACTTTCCAAACACGAGTTTGTAATTATAGGGGTTTGAAAATTGAAAGTCATTCATGTGTATGCTGCTTTATTTTCGTAATGTAATATTATGTTATTGTAAGCCGTACTAAATAATGTTAGGGTTTTTATCTCATCGTGGTAAATACCTTGGTAACTTCACACAAGCATAATTGAATTCCTTTGAAGAAAATTAAGGATTTGGACAGTTTAGACTTTTTCTTTTGATGATGATGTTTATCTGAGATGTTTCAAAAGGCAATCTAAATTTGGAAAGGCAATTTTCATTAAATCAATTCAGCAAATGTTTTGTAAATAATAATTGTCTAATTGGTTGCATACGAACATTTTAATAGTCGCCTACTGATTAATATTTGTGTAATGTCAAAAGTCACTTTTTATCTAAGAAAAATGCTTGTATGAAAAGAATATGAAATTAATGAACAATCTTCCTGCAATTTTCACAGCAAGTTTCTGTTAAGTTGTTTATTTCATAAAATGGTAATCATTGCGTTGATAAAATTTCTTTCGTCAGCTGGCTGAACAATCTGTTATTATCCGCTGTTTTTATTTCTCTTTGTCACAAAAACGGGTGAATGCACTAAATATTTCCACATTACTTAGGTACTATTTTATAAAGTGCGTAAATAACAGGCGTTTGATTTTTAATTTGTTTTCTCTCCCGAGCGAAATCAAGATCTCTTGTTATTATCAATTAGAGTTCCATTTATTCTGACTGGAAGAAAGTACTTCTAATTTTGTAACTTGGATGTTGCTGGGAATTATTTAACAAATGGTTTTTCTGACGTCAGTTTTTATTCTTAGAAATCATCTTTAATTTGTCGTTCAGTCACCGAAACAAATCACAGTTTTTAGACAGCATAACAATGGTAATAATTCATTCAGTATGTTATTTAAAAAGCAAGTGTTGAAAAATCTCAGTGCGTTTGTTAATATCAAAACACGTGTGCATTTACTAGGTTCATAAATCATGGTATGCATTATATTTATTACATTATATCCAACTATGAGACTATTTTCATCTTTCAGACATAATTTTCGCATCAAAATATGCGCCAGTTGTTTTTGTTCGAGTATGGTAGTGTGAGAAGTGCAAAATGAATGCTTGCACTCATCCGTTTATTATTATTATTATTATTATTATTATTATTATTATTTTATAATTGATATACCTAGTCAAAATATGTAAGCTTTAAGCATGCTACCGCTTCTGTGTAGTGGTTTGAGTGCCATTAAATATGTTTATAATGATTTGTTGTTCATTCTTTCTCTCCACGAAAAAAACGATATCAAGGTCCTTTTACATATAAACATGCAACAACGTAATGACGACATCTGTATAGTACATTATACTTATTTTATTGGTTGTTTACGTATATTATTATTATTATATGTATATTCATTCGTAATGTTTGTACCCAACTTAGAGACTTGCCTGGGCTTAGGCATGCCCAGGCCCATAATATTGGCCTGGGCGGGTATGGTCCAACTTTGAAGTACCATGAGCGCCCATGGGACACCCAAACAATTTCACTTCGAGCTTGGGCGGGCATGGTCCAACATCTATGCCCTATGGGCGCCCATACATGCCCAAACCATTTTGACTTGGGCAATCGTATCAAAAAGACTGCACAAATAAAGCACAATAAACACAAGCTTAAATTTCTAGTAGATTTATTTATAATAGTACTATAATATGAACAGAAATGTTAGTTAATGTAGTTTTGTAGACTTACAATATAAAGTGCTGTTTCAAAACCACGTGGGAAATCATTAGGGGCGAACAAGCATTTCTTTGAGGTTTCTATCTTTATAGACAATACACTGAATAGGTGATCACTGAAACGGAAGGACTGTTTTGTACAATGTTTTTTTACTATTGCTACTTGATAATTTCAACACTGTCAAATTCGAATGAAAATATATGACGTTATTGGAAATTTTTTATGTTAGTATTGTGCTATGGAGACACATTTGATCCTGAGATGGGCGCTCATGGTGCAGCCTAAATTTTTGACTATGGGCTTGGACGAGTTTGGTCCAAGATGCTGTCATCATGGGGCGCCCAATCAATTTTCCTTGGGCTTGGGTGGTCCTGGGCACAGAAAAGGGGGCCCAGACAAATCTTTAACCCAACTGAACTGGGGTTGCACATAATAATACATTGTTTTCTTATTATGGATTTCTTCTTCTATTCACATCACAACACTCACATAAAATGCGGCGATGCAGATGATGGTATCATTATTATTAAGTACAAATTTGTAAGTGTTGCATAACATTTCTGGAGGTTTCTCTTCCACGTTTGCATTAAAAAGTCTATTTCTCATTTCTCAAAAAAATTAATAATTAATTCCCTGAATGACCGTTTCTCCTGGGAATTTGGTAAAAACGCATTAAGTTAGCACATGATAAAATTAATAATTACTGCATAGAACATTAACTAAGTACTAGGAAAAATATTCTTTAAGGAAGTGTCACCTGTATATAAGAGAATGATTCACTTTGCTTTTTTCAATGCAATTTGATGCAATGATTGCGTTTATTACGTAATACCTGATATTCTTTGGAAAATACTGCAAGGAGATACCTCTGTTTGATGTGAAATAACATTTTGAATGAGAATATAGGTATTTCGTATATTTATATTAGTCTTCTCACTTCTGCGTACTAAAAGTGTAGGAAACCAAGAACAATGCAGATCTTAATCAAAACCAGTAACTATCAACTGTATCAACTACCCAGTAATGAAATAGAAGGGCCGTCAGCTGTATAAAGCAGAGATATCGAAAAAATTTCTTCCAAGTTACCAAGATCCGGTCAATTTATACAGAATTTTCCAGGTTTTGGTAGTGGGGTAAATTAAAATTTTGGCCAGGGGTTAATTTGTTTAGAAACAAGTTTAAATTGTACGTTTTCACTTTTATTTAATAGCGATAAATATCTTGCAATACATAATCATTGTTACTTCAGAAGAATTACAGAAATGGCATTTTGAATTTTTGACAATTGACTTATAGCATTATATGTAGTAGTTTTCAATATTTTTCATGTATAACACAATTGCCCAGTTCTTCATTCAATTCATTCATTCAGTTAAAACGTGCATGAATCATTGAATGTCATATTCATGAAAAAAAATAATTGATGAAGTAGAGTTGCTCTCATGATAATGAACAGCTGAACAGTATGTTGTTCAAATATTCATTCATCCGATAGACATTTGAAAAACACATCACCCACTACTACTGACATAATTATTCAATAAAGATGTCAACTTTTGCTATTTTTGCCGATAATGATACCAAAAGTGATAACAAGTTGCCTACTAATCTCGTGGCTGGCTGTTAAGTGTTTCTAGTGGATAAATTTTACCTGTGCAAATGAATAATTTTTAGTCATTGCTTTTGCTTTGTTATTTATTTATTTAATGATTATAATATTGCCTGTCGGTTGCATCCCTATTACGCATGGCATTCTGTTGTTGATGTTCAATGGTTATAATAAGAATTTTTACATTGTTGTAGTACCTGTCGTTGTTAAGCACGATAAGAAAATATTATAGTCGCATTTCAAGTGGCACGTAATAATCATATCATCATAATAATATAATATAACTTGTTGAAAAATTATCTAAAGTTCAAAGGTAGCATTAGTAGCATATTATATCCTATATGTTCAATGAATTATTCAGTTTTAAAGTGGTTATTTGATGACTACCTATAATAAATACTGGTACCTAGTAGTTGTAGTAGCACTAGCACAGCAACGGTAGGTAGTGTAATTCTATCCTATATCCACTTGAGTTATCTGCAAGCACTATTTTTTGTTGCAAATAGTTAGCAATGCACATAACCTTGTATGTTGTTTTATGGGGACCTTCGAAGGCCTTGCTTTAATCTCTCTCTCTCTCTCTCTCTCTCTCTCTCTCTCTCTGTCTCTCTCTAGTTTCATTCAATGAGTGGATGTTTCAATTGCAATTGCATGGACAAGTGTGGAAATAAATTCAATTTCAATTGGATTTATTGCAATACATTTATTTTTTCTATCTTGCATTTACATCATTATTTTCCAGCTTACATGTAATTAGCGTTGCAATTACCAAAACTTTAGTTGTCAATTCTCACATGCATATTCACATGCATATTATATTCACATGAACATGGAGTTTTTACAGTTTAGAAAATATCTAATGGCAAAAAAATCCTAACCACATTGCCACGAAAATGATTGTTCAGTTGATGCACATTGATCCATGTATTTTCCATTGATACTTTGTACATGCTAGTTATACTAGTTAACACGATAATACAAAGCGGTTTTTCATCTTTCTCACACAGAAAACCTAATTTTCAATGCATAGTCCGTAATGTTATTAAATAATGAATTTTATAATGATTTTAATGGTTAGTAGGAAAATTGAAGGCCTGTAAATGTCTACCTTTTTAATAAAATATTTATAACTACAAAATTGCCCGTTCTCCGAACGGGTCCCAAATACTATGTCCACGCACCTCTAATTGATTCTGAGTCATTTGTTTCAATTGTCTATCAGAAGGGGAAGAGAGAGATAGCTCTGGTCAGTTGCTAGCTAGATACAGTATGTATTGTTGTCATCTAACGGTAATTTAAAGAGCTCGGGTTATGAGAGGAATGAATAGTTTGAAAACCGAGTGGTAGATAGCAGGAAACGAAAAACCCACGGGGTTTTCCTCAAAACCCCATACCCGTGGGTTTTTCATGGTTTTTTTGGGTTTTTCATAGAGCGGGAATTGTAGAAATAGTTTCATTGCCTTCAAATAATATTACCATGAATATCAAATTGCTTTCTGTATTGTATTTAAGAGTGATTTACACCATAGAATTATATTCATTTTCAATTCATCCATTTCGAGTTGTTGTCCATCATTATCAAATATTGTCACTGCTATCTATTAATTACAAGAAATTTCACTATTTTGTATTTGTATAAGTGCCATGTAGGATCATTTATAGATATAACGTGGTATGAGAGTATGAGATTTTGTTAAACTTCCAAGTTTTAGCCAAGTATACATCATTAATGTATACTTGGCTTAGGTATCGAGAATGTAGGAGGAGGATAAACTTTAATTACTTCGATTTAATAAGTCATAGTCAGATCGTTGTCCTTGTTGTAGTTAGTTTTATAGATTCACAATCATTCACACTATCGTTCATTCTCAGCTGAGTCATTTTACATAAATTTGGTTGTTCAAATTGTACCGCGCATTGAAAACCCAATAACCCTGGTTTTTTTCCTTTTTTGATACAAAAAAAACCATCAAAAACGCAATTACCGGGTTTTTGGGGTTTTGGGGTTTTCGTTCCCTGGTATATAGTAAGGATTCAGTTAAGTGTTGCTGCTGGATAGAAGTAGTAGAAGCATAGATAAAAGTATTATTAAGAATAATAATGTTGTACAGGCACTCATCCAAACTTGATGAGCGCTCGCGTACTTCCCTGCTTAGTTTTAATAGATATAGATGCAAAGTGGTGCAATGTTTCATTGCTAACAATACAATGAATACATAATATGGTCAACTTTTTGCAAAATATGCTGAATATCGAACATGCTTTTCCAGCAGTAAACACATTGATGCACTAACATTAAAGCATCGATAATCGGATGATAAAATGATTCATACACGTTATCCAGTAATATACAGATATACAGGGTGTTTCATAAATGAGACGAAGTTTTCAAAAATTAATATCTCATGAACCAGAAAGAGTTGTGATTTGAGATAAATATCAATCGAAAGGGGAGACTTCAACGTTCATTTTCATATATGAATTGTATAATTTTGATACG
>JAQFYB010007888.1:0-10340 GCA_034694085.1 Pogonognathellus longicornis
TTTTCCATAGATGGGAATGAGGAACACTGTCAAAAGCTTGTTTAATGTCTACAAAAATAGCAAACAGCTGGCATTTTCTCTTTCTTATAATATTTATATATACATATTTGCAGATGAATTGCTGAGGGACACTGCAAAACTTGGATTCAAATATATGGTGTCTAGCACAGATATTTTTCAAGGTTTGCAGTCTATAAGGAAAGATATCCCACACCTCAAAAATTTCATACTTTTGGATTCTTCAATGAAGTCTGATTACGTGGGAAACGAAATTTGGTTTTACAAGGACATGGTAAAAGTTTCAACTTCCAGTGAAGATGAAATTTTTTCCGGTCGACATAATAATGATGAGAATTCGTTGGCAGTGATTTCGTATGACATAAATACATTTCTAATTTAAAATACTTATTTATTATAAAAATATTGTAGATTCTACTGCGTGTATCGTAATCGTATTCTAATTACCAAAATACAGAAGTTCCAGTGGATCAACCGGTTTGCCCAAAAGTGTTATGATAACACATTACGCTCTCTGCTTTGCCACCAAGTATAAACGAATTTACTAACGACCCCTTCTCAACCTACTGGGCAAGACAAAACCAGGGGCATTATACCGACAAATGTGAAACAAAAAAATGTTTCCAAGGGGTGTGCATGTTAGATGCAATTAATTTCGAACTAATAGAAATATCGAATTTTTTGCTTTGCCCATTATTTTGAGTAGGGATCTAACAGCTTTAAATATATGCTAGTTTATTTTTTGATGAAGTTTTATAGACGACTTATTTACTTGTTTACAGGCAATACTACTATCATGAGGTATTGAACACTAAATCGTATATAAAAGGGAATGGTCAGGAAGTTACAATTTCAATGTATCCTCTTAGCCACGCAGCTGGATACCTCCCTGGATTATTAGTTCTGATGTATCAAGGCATGAAAATAATTGTAGTCGACAAATTTCAACCATTAGTTTTCAAGCAAATGTTACTGAAGTATAAAGTAAGTTAATTTTATTAATGAAACAATTAAATTATTTTTAACGCTTGATAGTGAATTACTTTTATTTCTATTTGATTATAATTCCGATAATTAATAATTTTGTTGTGCTTCATCAACTACAGCCAACCTTCCTGCCAATTGTTACCCCCATTGTAAAATTTATTGTCGACAGTCCAATGTTTTCATCAAAAGAGTTGGAGTCATTGACAACTATTGCAACAGGTTCAGCACCTGTAACAAAATGCTTGATTGATGCGTTAAGGAAAAAGGCGGACAAAAACATTTGTTTTTTGGACGTGTACGCAACCACAGAAACTCTATATATCACATCCAGAAATTCCAGTTTCAAAAAATCAAAAATAGGTTAGTATTAAAATGTGTCGCGGCAAAATATTGTTGTCAATATTCTTGAATTTTTGTATGTTTAGGTGTTTTTTCTTAGGAATGCATCTGTATATTTATATTGTGAATAAATATAGTATACAGTTATCACATCACATTCGTATACAATGAACGTATTTATAAATATTTATTATTAGGATCTGTTGGAAAGTTGTATCCTAATACGGTTGCAAAACTTGTGGATGTTGAAACTGGTAAATGCCTTGGACCAAACGAAAATGGTGAAATTCGTGTCAAATGCCCCTCAATCATGAAAGGATATTTTAATGACGAAAGAGCCACAAAGGAGGTTTTTGATGAAGATGGATTTTACTGCACCGGAGATATTGCCCACTACGATGAAGATGGGTGCTTCTACATTGCGGACAGAACAAAGGACATGATTAAAGTCAAAGGATATCAGGTGTGTGTGCAAATACCATAATCACCAATTTAATTGTATTTTAATAGTTTAAGTTTTAATTTTACTTTACAGGTTCTGCCTAAAGAAATTGAATTGGTGATCCGAACTCATTCTAAAGTTAATGATGTAGCTGTTATTGGAGTTCCGCATGAAAGATTAGGGGAAGCACCACGTGCATACATTGTGAAAAACGATGAGACGCTGGAAGCTGAAGAAATTCATTTGTTGGTGAAGGAAAAATTGGCTCCTTTCAAGCAGTTGGAAGGTGGAATTGAATTTATCAAAGAAATTCCTAAAATTGGTGTTGGAAAACCTGGCAAACGTTTGCTACGTGACTTGTACAAAAAAACATTCACAAATGAATACACTCCATAACTTTTCATAAAGTGAAAGTGTGGGTGTTTCATAACTTGATTTTTAGTAGGAATTACACTTGCGTAATTTTATGACTAATTTTAGGAACATACCGTATTCTATCCAATAAGTGCCCTGCTTTCTGATAATCGCATCACTCTAGTGAGCACCCTTTAGTGATGGCAGCTTCCCTTTACCAGGAATCGGTAAAATACATTAGTTTTAAGCCACAACTACAAAATAAACAAGTAATAATGTATTTAAACTACAGCCCGTAAAGCCTGCCCTTAAACAGGGCAGGCTACAGACTACAAAATACGTATTTTAACCAAATTTGAATGTATACAAACAACACGTATTTAAATGTATGTAATTAACATGATATTGTCCTACCTATATAACAGCAATTTCAATACAAGCCAATAAAGGAGCTCTGCAGTTTTCATTAAAAATGAATGTTCCATTACAAATCAATTTGGCATTAAATATCAATTAGGTATTAAATATAAATTCGGATTACAACTTAAATTAGAACAATAGGAAAAAAATGTACATAATATTATTTTTACATTTACTGGAATTTACTATGTATTCACTTTTACATTTGTAAATCTAATTGTAGAAATAAACATTCGTCCTAAAAACTAATTGTAAATAGAGGTTTACAAACTATACTTATAAACATTAAAAGTTTAAAAAGCAGTGTGACCGCCCTTCCTCCTTTACCTAGAACTAAAGCTGGAAACATGTCTTTCTTTATACCTTTTCTTTCATGTACCAAACATACAAAAATCTCAGTCCTTCCTCTACCAAAAGCACACTACAATACAAACCCAGTAGTTCACTCAACAACGACATATTGCGTTAGAAAGTACCAACTCCCTTCACAACGCAAGTTACATTTTCACCCATTAGCTGTAGCTGGAATCATAAGTTTGTTTTTGTTTTTTTAGAGTAAGGAACTATTTTCAGACAATTTCATTCGAAAACGTTTTCAAAACTTGAAATTCTTGTAGCACAATTGATACCAATTCTTCAACGTCTATCTTCTTGCTCAGAATTTTCCCATTTACCATAAATCTCACATTTAAATGACTGTTGTAGGAAATGGTAATAAAGGTAATTCCTGAAAATTAAAATACACCAAGATTTAAAATAATGATACTGGATTGTGATTCATGAAAAATTTTATGATAGGTGTATTTGTTCAGGTACTGTCGTGATTATTATATTTTATTTCCTATAGCTAAATAGCTATAAATTATCAATCACTGCAAATTCAATAAAAAAGAATTTAATGCTAACTGTGATTCTAGAACATTTATAACCACTAGTAACATTATAAGGTAAATGGGTAAATCGTATAATGCGCGTTGCTCTTACCTACGACATAGTAAAGAAATAATTCTTGACTTTGCTACCTCGATAAAGTTTGAGGGAAGATTTAACCGGATACGTTTAATAAAATATCTAAATTATTTATTTCAACTTACCAATGTTTCCAAAATGTGGTCCTTGTGCACCACTTACATCAACAATTTCCTGGCCAAAAATGCTTATTTTCCCCTTGGGTCCAGGAAAGAGTGACCCCATTACAGTTACCGTAGAAAACATTGTCAATGTCGCCACAGGTCTAATCATCCAGTGAAACAAGCACCCCACACTCGTTGAAACAACCAATGATATCAATGGAACGGACGATTTTTTCAAATTTTGCAAACATCGTTCGATTTTCCTTGTGCGTCTCAATGAATCGATTTCTCCCACTGGCAACTTCACTATAATGCCTGAACTGAATTAAATAAATGATTTTTCTTTCATTTTTAAAGTCATTTATTTTTAATCATATAGACTAAATAAGGTGAAAAGTCCAAATGAATATACACCTACCCTATAATATACCCCTACTCATATATTTATTATTAATTTTTGGCAAAATTTAAAATTTTGAAATCCAGAAAGTCAATTATTTTTAATCATATAAAATAAGTGCAAAAGAAATGCAAATTTAATGTTTATATATCTTATAATGTATCCCGTACCTATATATTTTAATTTGTTATAAATTTTGGGCAAGCTTTAAAATTTCGAAATTTGTAAACATTGAAGGGCATTTTCACCTACCAGCAAATTAAACTATTCTGCAACCGGAAAGGATGAAATAGTTTGATGCTTTAGAAGTTAAAAATAACTATAGGTCTATAATTGCCTACATTGACTCATATGAAATGGGCATATAAAAACACCGAAATCCAAATGACATGTCTTGTCCAATTTGCAATTATAAAAAATGTAGCAAAAAACAGAGTTGTCTGGGGAAGGGCGGGCGATGTACATGGGAATTGGCCTGCCTGGGTGCAAATTTTTATATGGGCTTGGCGATCTCGTTTGTCCATAGCACAGTTAGACAGCATTATTAGGGCGCATGCAAATATGACGTCTGAAATTTTAAGGTGTTTTTAACCCCTTGCTCCCTTTTGTCTGCAAAGTCATGAATACATGTACCCCCTTCCATACACATATGTCATACACAGGCGCGTACCCAGGAGTATACGCTGGGAGTGCACATCAGGGTTGTTTACAAAAATTGAATTGTGCGAGGGCAAAGGTCGAATATTAATTTGCAATAGATGGTTGCAGTGGAGTCAACTAGGTCAAAACCAACTTAAAAATAATCAAATTGGCGAGTAGCGCAAAATGTTGCCAAGTTTTTGAACTTTTTAGACCAACAAACTTTTTATTTAGATGTTATACACATTCTGGGGGTGCACGAGCACCCCCTTGGCTACACGCCTGGTCATACAATATAAACACCCCTACCTCTCGATTTATGATGTGAAGGATTTTATCATATTCAATGTAATGCCATATAGTGGAATGTAGTTTATGGGTATGGGTGTTAAAAGTGTGCCCAGAAAGTATCAAGTAAAGCTTGTGGTTTGCCAGGAGCGGGTCAAACTACATCTACGAATTTTCATGGATTTTATCTCATAGCCTCACTCAAAAATACAATGTTTTCAAAAACTAACCAAAAATTTCTGAGTTTATCTGGGTGTCCTTCTCTTGGAAAAGGTAATCCAATTTGAATATGGTGGGCCAGTTTGCCATTCTGTTTTACCATAATTTGTCTAAAACAAGCGGTAATCGATGCCAAAATCACAGAATTTACAGATGTATTCAGTTTTTTCGACAAATCTTTAATAACGCTCATAGGAATTTTCGGTACGACGACTTCAAAATACTTATTTGATTTTTCCAGGTTTTTAGTCTTCATGCCATTATCACCATAAGAGTCATCCAGAGTTTCTGCTAGCTCGTAAGGAAGTTTAATCAATTTCAAACAGTTTTTCAGTCTTTGTAGCATTCCTACTTTTGGAAATAGAGGTGTATGTAGAATTTTGTTTGGTGCTTCATCCATTATTTCAAAAAGTATTAATTTTGTTAGCGAGTAACCATCACCAAATGAGTGGTGAAATTTAAAAATTACAACAGTTTCATCTCCTGCGCTCTCGGATTGAGTATTTCGAATAACAATTATTTCCCACGGACTTCGCTTTTCTGGATAATGTTGAAATAATACTTCGTGTTTTATTTCATTCAAACATTGCAAAGATATTCTTGGTTCTCCGTTCGGTACTTCACTTTCGTAATATCTGACATGGTTTGAAATGTCGAAATTCTCATCCCATTTCCAGAAAAAAAATCCCATCCACTTGTAAGGATATTGTTTAAGTTCGATGTTTTTCAAATCATTTCCAACTTTTCGGACACCAATAACTTTTTCGACCAATTTTGATTTTAACATGTTGATGTCTACGTTTCCTTTTGTATTGTAAATATATAAAGCCGTCCATTTTGGATTTGTAAAATCGTCACTTGCGAATACAGAACTTAAAGCGTTCAAAATTTTCCCTATATCCGATTTCACGATTTTACTCAAATTAGACACTAATATTCTCACTATAAATATCGGTAAGAGTATTAAGAACAACACTGGAATGCTGAGGGAGATTAAAATTGCAAAGAAACAAGTGCAAAATTTCTTCCACGTCCAATTTAACAATTGCACTACTTTTACTGTCATTTTATAAAAAAAATTACCACCAAGTCAATTTAACACTTCACTTTTGACCCTGAAGTGGAAAGATTATTGTAGTTCAATAAATTATAAAAGTTCAAACCGAGACCTAACATTGTTCCACAACAAATGAGAAAGGTTCAGTAGTATTGTATTATGATAAAAATATAAAGATGTTATATTCAAATACGCAGGGTCGTATCCAGGTCACACATTTACGGGGGGAGACTTGAGCAAACCTTTGATAAATATTCAATTTTTGGCGTCCAGCGCAAAAACGTTTAGCAACTTAGCAAGGTCAAATCAATGGAAATTTAAAAAATTGTGCGTAGTTCAAAATGGAAATTGCAAAAATAATGTTTTAAAAGTTTAGCAATTTTACGGCAAATATATCCGGTTTTTTTGGTATTTTTGGAGAAACCTGATTTTATCTAAAGTAAAGTCAAGACATGTGGGGGATGGGGGCTGCAGCCCCCTTGTCCCTCCTAAATACGCCACTTCAAATGCGTTAGCTAATAGTGACTTCAAGATTGCTATCCATCATTTTGTAACAATTATCTTGCTACTGAAGCGGTTTCATATTAATATGTATGTGTAATATTGGTACCTGTATAATCAAGCTCCAAAACATATGGAAGATGGAGAAAAATTAACTAGTAGCAGTTCACACGGCCATATAAATCGTGCACTATACGTCAATAAACTAAACGTTGAACTTAGATACTTATTGTTAGTTGCACTGGGTATATAACTTATCTTGTAAACGACCTTTAATTTTTGCTCTCTTCTGAGCGCCGTTTATTGATGTTTCTCTTTTCATAGCAAGAGTTAGTCTATAATTTAACTACAAACTACCGAATACAGTGCGGTGTGAAATTCAAATTATGACTGACAATGTAATTCTCAGGTTTAACTTTTCTGCTCGCCAAGGATTGGGTTCATGTGAATTTTTCACTTTCTGATGGAGTCTAATTAATTCATAATTGGTGATATACACTAAACATAAAGAAGAGAATGAATAATTTTACACTAAGCACCAAAGAAGTGCACCTTATACAATAATAATGAAGTTATGCGTGAAAAATACAATACAATAAGCCATAGTTCTGTAATGTATAATTTAAGTATATTAACCTTGATCAGCTACATTGTAGAACAACTTTTTGTTTTTCTGATCTACTGATTATTAAGCAAAAATTCACACAGGGAAAAATATAACAAATAAAATGTTCTCCATCGCCGATTAGTTAAGCTATGTGCATCGAATATTGTGTTAGCCAGTACACACTAAACCCCGAGGAATAAAACAATTTATCCGTAAATTTGTGAGCCAATATATTACAAATGATTGAAAACGGCACTGGTTAACAAAAACGAAACTGCTCATTAATCGTTACCAACATAGTGTTACAAGTTTTTGTGTTATAAATCATTAACAGAACATCGATAAAAGGTTTCAATTTGGTGTGTATGCCTGCTCTGCCTATAGAGTATAGAGACAGTAATAATTCAACGACAATCAAGTATTTGGCATCAGTACATGTGGAAACATCTCACAAACCCACATAATTTAAAAACTTTATAAATATTTTTATTGATTGTTGAGTATCAAATCGTGAATCAGATTGAAAATTCGGGAATGAATTCAAAAGAAAAGGATTTTATTTGCTCCCCATTCCCTGATATGGAATTGCCTCACCCTTCCATTACTGTGACAGAAATGTTATGGGAAAGAATGGAAAATTGGTTAGACGCCACAGCCTATGTAAGTGATGGAGTTTTTTTTATTAAACTGTAATCATATCTAAACTTCAAATAGTCTTAGAGGATGAATCCTGTAATTATTAATTTTCAGGTATGTGGAAATACTGGGGCAAGTTACACGTACCAACAAATGAAAGAATTGAGTTGCAACTTTGCAGGGAGTCTTTTGAGGTCAGGTGTGCGACATGGAGATTTAATTGGATTTGTGTCTCCTCCGAGTCCAAGTGCTGTTATTGCGGTACTTGGAATCTGGCAAGCTGGTTGCGTCTTCACACCTTTGAATCATTTATATACGAAAGGTAGCTTTTGACCACCTTTTAAAGTTACATGCATTCTCAGCAATGATTGTCACCCTTAACATTCAAACTCAGAAGTCCTACTCAAGCTTGGGTTTAAAACTTTCACTGTCTTTCTATCTATGCGTCTGTCTGTCTTTCCATGGGTGCGTTTGCTTTCATTGAAAGATGCGCATGTATTGCAAGAACCGCAAGTTGGGTTAAAATCAAAGAAAAATTCATGAAATTCACATGTAACGCAAAAAATTGTTTTTGTTTGCACTTTGATGGCAAAATACCTTTTTCTATTGTTAACTATTCTGCATTTTGGTCGCCCTTTGTATCTGGGGGCCCCTGTCTGCCGCGTAGGTTCTATTCATGCAAATGTTCTGCAATAATTTATATTATATAGTTATACTATATTACCAATGCATCAGGTAAGGAAAATAGAATGGAATGGTAGAAAGCAAAGAATAATTAGCTCAATCTCATTTGCACATCTACAAACTACTACAGACCTAAGGCAGTAGTCATAATTCTTTATGTTATTTTCCTGAATCAGTGTATAAATTAATGTGTATATGAATAATGTGTGAGATTTCATATTTTTTATGGAAAATTCATATTCGTATGAGAAGATTAAATGATAGCCTTTAAAAATGCAAACCAAGACTGATGTGCGCAAAATAGTTGTTAAAGTCACGATAGTTTAATAGTTGATATAATTTTATTTGCAGATGAATTGTTGAGAGACATTGCAAAACTTGGACTCAAATGCATGGTGTCCAGCACAGATATTTTCAAAGTTTTGCAGTCTATAAGAAAGGATGTCCCACACCTAAAAAATTTCATACTTTTGGATTCTTCAATGAAGTCTGATTCAGTGGGAAACGAAATTTGGTTTTACGAGGACCTGATAAAAGTTACAACTTCCAGTGAAGATGAATTTTTTTCCGGTCGACTTAATAACGATGAGAGTTTGTTGGCAGTAATTTCGTATGACATAAAATTATTTCCAATTAAAAATAATATTAATTTAAAAAAAAATAACATTCTACTTGCGTGTATCCGAATCACATATAATTGCTTAAAATACAGAAGTTCCAGTGGATCAACCGGCTTGCCCAAAAGTGTAATGTTAACACATTACGGTCTCTGCTTTGCCACCAAGTAGAAAAGAACTAACGGCTCTAAATATAAGCGTGCTTTTTTGTTGAAGTTTTATTCACGACTTTATTTATTTTGTTTACAGACAATACTATTATCATGAGATATTGAACACTAAATCATTTAAGAAAGGCAATGGTCAGGATGTTACAATTTCAATGCACCCCATTAGCCATTCAGCTGGATACGTTATGTGCCTATTAGTTCTGATGTATCAAGGCATGAAAATAATTGTAGTAGACAAATTTCAACCAAAACTTTTCAAAGAATTATTAATGAAGTATAGGGTAAGTTAATTTTTTAATGAAACCATTAATGGTATTACGCAGAACTAAATTATTTGTAACGCTTTTCATCGCCATTCAATAATTTCCTACATTACTATTTTATTATACTTTCGATAATTAATAATTATGTTGTGCTTAATCAACTACAGCCAACCTTCCTGCCAATTGTTACCCCCATTGTAAAATTTATGGTTGAGAGTCCCATGTTTTCATCAAAAGAGCTGGAGTCATTGACAACTATTGCAACAATGTCAGCACCTGTAACAAAATGCTTGATTGATGCGTTAATGGAAAAAGCAGACAAGAACATTTGTTTTTTAAACATATACGGAACCACAGAAACTTTAACCATCACAACCAGGAATTCCAGTTTCAAAAATTCAAAAATAGGTTAGTATTAAAATGTGTCGTGGCATAATATTGTTGTGAATAATCTTATAATTTTTCCAAGACACAATATGCTTCTTTATATATGATGCTTTATCTTTGAAAACACCGATTGGCTGTCGCTGAGGGGTTTTACTATTTTTGAACATAAAATTATGAAATTTCGTATTCTAAATAATTAGAATACGCTCTATCAGGTTCTTATGGACCATTTTGGTGAA
>JAQFYB010007889.1:0-10337 GCA_034694085.1 Pogonognathellus longicornis
AATGTTTATGCAATGAAATGAAATGATTGTAATCACTTGTTAAACAATCAATAAAACCATACCTACCTACCTACCTAGTAAGTCACGATTAGATAACTCACAGGGACTTTAATGTTACAAGCAGTTACCATAGCGAACCGCGCTCCTTTGGAGCCGCTCAGAGTAAATGGTACCCCAAAGCACTCTTTCACTGTTAGGTTCAGATTTCTCGGAAGCAAAAACTATAAAATGATAGATTGTTCTATTATTTTGATAGAAACGGACATTGTTGAAGTTGAAATAATTTTTTAATAGTTTTTGAAAAGTTTCACGACTTACGGCCGTTTAAAAGTAATGAAGTATATGACAACTCCCTTTTATACAAACGTTGCTATAAACAATAAGAGTTTTAAAAGCAAAGGTTATTTTAGCATTTCTTCTGGATTCAGTCAAATCAAATTCTAACAAAGATACATAAAATAATTACATCGAAATGACATAACACTTGTATTATAGCTGTCACAATAAAAGAATGAACCAATAGCAAATAGTACCTATTTAATAACAAATTAAAGTCGACCACCATTAATTTACCTGAAAAGGCAGGAGACAGAACTTTAAGTTTAATTATTCTGTTTCCCCATTACAAATGATAAATTTGCGACTAGTAGCATTAAGATCGATGTTAGAAAATCAGTAATATATTTTCATTTTAAATCTGATTTCCAAAATATTTGAGACAAAAAGTTGTACGACTCTTAGGTTGACAGTTTTGGTTTCGTTGATCATGAATATAGTCTTAAAAAACATTTACGATAAATCCAATTTCAGGCATGCAAAAAAGTTCATAAAATTATTAAAATATGCCTTTAAACATGCATTAAAAACTTTGACAACGCTCAGAAAAAACGATATAAGTAAGTACATGAGTTTTATAAGAAAACTGTTGTCAATTTTTGAAATTGTAGACTAATTTCTCTATTGTTCTGTCAATTTTAATAAAATTGTTTCCAATTCACGGTACTATAGGTGATATTCCGAGTTTTCCGAGTTCCTTAAGCCTTCCCATTTCGGTTGTTAGAGAAATAATATGTTTTACAGCATTGAAACATATTTTTTAAATATTGTCATATGGCCGATATTCGGTATATATACCATTGTTTTAAAATAACCAAGTTCACAACAACCACAATTTGCAAAAACCACAATATCCCAATTCAAAATTTTGATGGATAAATGAATCATGAAACATTAACAGCAATACGTGTTCAAGTTAAACGTGTGGGAGCACTCATCAGTCCTAAGTCATGTTTGAACTTTGAGGTCAATCACTTATCCAGTGCTTAAGTACTATTTAAAAAATAGAAAAATGCACTTTTGACTTTTAAATTATATATTGTTGGCATCTTGCATACACATATTTCTGCAGTAAATAAAATACACAAAAACTGATTGGCACACAAGATTGAAAATCCAGTTTTCGAGCTCAATGAAAAAGATTGACAAAAATTCAAAGCCAAATTAACACATCACTTCATATTATTATATAATGTGTCATATTACAATACAATTGTACAACATATTTAGTAATAATCAATAATCATGAATAGTATATATTCAAATAATATATTATGTTTATTTTAAAATTTCAAGGAATGATACGTAAAATGGTATGAAATGATAGCTATGCTTTTGTAAATCTTGGAAAGATTAGAGAAACATAATTTTTGTAAATTCAAAAAAAATATTTTTACAAAAATGTTGAACAAATATAATATTTCAATCATGTGTGACATTAAAACCTGCTTATTAAGATGAACTAAGCATTTATTGGCAATACAATACTACTTACTAAGCATTTATTACGATTGATTTTAAAATGTTTCTTGTAATAATATTTAAACAATATGACAATGATTGTTTCCTTTCTGGTGAACGTAAAAATCAATTTACACAAATCAAGCATACCCCATTCTGGCATTTGGAAAATGTGCCTGAACTTAACAATTGTTTCTTATTAGGTGTTTGTTTTGGTGCACATTAGTCACAATTTAATGATGAATAGTGTATTTTTTCATGCCGTTGAACTTTGGAAAGTTCAACTTCAATCAATTTAGTCACAATCAATTTAAAATTCAACTTTGCAATTTCTTGCACCTTCCGGGCAAAATAGCCTGTGTTTTAGATTTCGAGGGGAAGGCAAGTCCGTTTGCCGGTGAATATTAATTGCTATCCAACCATGTAACCAACTAATCATGTAAATATTAATGTGTCATTAATTTTAACACTAGTGCTGATATCTAGCACTGCTCTACCTGATTGGATGAATTTTTTTCTACTTCATTATTGTTGCAACAGCAAAATCTTTTGGTATTCAATTTTCAAAATCAAAGTACCGTTCAAATAAAAATTTATTTAATGCTGCTTTGTAATTTATAGATCGACATATACCTTGAGTGTTACGGATAGATTTGGGTATCTGATAGGTCCTGCTAAATACCATTAAATCATCAGCAAATATAATTTTTTAAGACTGTATTATGATAATATAAATCTTTGTTTTTTAATGGTTGACATTTATTACCATTCAGTATCCGATCCGGTATAGTGTTATTATCTAGTGTATTTTCAAAAAATATGGGTGGCGCACGGGAATCGGTGCCCTATAGCTATATATAGTTACGGCCCGGGGGGGGGGAGACAAAATTTGTCTACATTAGTATTTTGGACCGCCTAATTTTAGTATATAATTCATAATAATCAAATATTTGATAATTGAAGGATGGCGCCTTTGCTCTCTTACGACTCTACTGGTACTGTATAATTTACTATTGGTAAGCTCGGAAAAAATATGGAAGGCAATATTGCAAAATGTATACGTTGAAATTGATGTTTGTACTAAATTATAATCAACTATTATGTAATTATTGATTATTTGTTTGCGTTGTGTAAGGAAAACATTTTTCACAAAATGTACAATTGAATTCTCTAACGAAACTGTGCACATTTTTCATGTGCTCCAGTCTGGCGTCTGACAACTTAAAACTTTTCTCACACAAGTTACATGGATATGGTGTTTCCTGAGTATGAATAGTCTCCTGGTGACGTTTCAAGCTACTGGAATTTGGATATTGTTTTGGAGATATAATAAACACTTGTAAGGCTTCTCCCCTTTGTTTACTCTCATATGAGTTTTCGAATTTCATAAATAACTTTTGTCACACATGGAACAAGAAAATGATTTAGGTGGCCATTCTCCTAAATGGTATATCAAACTAGATTTTGAAACAAATCCTGTTTGACAAAGAGTACAATTGTGTGATTTTTCAAGCGTGTGAGTTTTTGCGTGAGAATTTAAGTTTTAAGAAGTTACAAAATGCTTGGAACACGTTGAAAAAATATCTATGTGGCTTTTCCTTTGTGTGAACTCTATTTATATGTCCAATTCATATGACTTCCTCGAGAAAGCGTTTTTTCGCAAAATGAACATTTCAATTTGGGACTTTTGTTATTGGATAATATTTTGTTTCTCAGATGTGGTTGATTCCAAGCTTCATTTGTTTGTGATGTCAACCTCTGAATGCCAACGACCAACCTCCTATTGAATTAATAAAAAATAATTGATTTACATTGCCATAAGATATCAGATGATTATTGCATTGCATGAATTTTTTAAATTGCAAAAATAAAACAACCCAGTTTGTTCATTATTTCTTACCCTTTCCCTAAATCCATTTTCTTTTCATGAAGTGTAATAATATTAAAATATTGTGTTGTAGGAGGCTTCCCAACTAACAATTTCATCACTATGAAATGCTGAATCGGTAATGGCAATACAGTTACGGTAGAGTTCATATTTGCCCCTTTTGCCCGTACCGCCGTGGTACATATTGCTGATGTTGTATCAATACCGGTGACACATGCATCATTCCGGTACAGTCAATGCCTGTACCAAAATCGTGAGTCGCAAAAAGTAGTTAGCCAGTGGCTTCAACCGAACCAAGGAACTTTGTATTCTCCTTTGCTAACGTTGTACATAACTTGTCGACACACTATACCACTACCCCATGAAGTCTTTATTGGGGAATACGAGTAACTAACTTCTATATGATTTGTATTGTATGACTTTCCGAAATAATAATGTGTTGTTCTTGTCATTTATTCTTTGGACTTTGTACTTTTTTGTCATTTTTAATTCTGCTTTTCATCCGTACTATGTAATTGTTAAAAAATTCCTATGAATTTAATTTAAAATGCTGTAATAAACAGTTAATAATCAATTGCAGAAACTGAAAAAAATCAAAACATTTTTTTTAAATTATTAGTCAATGAAATTTAATGTAAATAATACAAATCAATAGCCTTAAGTGAATTTATTCATACATTAAAATTATGAATAATGCAAGGATGCATGACTAATCAGTATTGATACGGCACTGGTGTGGCCTTCACTGTGTGTTAAGTAGTTCACATCTTTGAACCAGTGCAACTTAATCACTTACAGAATTATCATGCATTGAAGTCAAAACAGTGTACCTAATGCATACTGTGACAGTACCGACAATTATGATGCGGTAATGCCGGTACTAGTTTAGTACATGTGAAGGGGTAAATGGTTACTATACAACTAACGCTTGCAACACCGGTACTGAACCACCAACAGTTAGATGCAGCTTTTGCACACTGCAAAACAATATGCTGATTTTACACTGAATCAATGCTGGTATCGCCAATGGGACAACAACACTGAATATTCGGCGCTGGTAATATATTGTTTTTGTCATAACCGATTTGCCCTCGCCATATCATCATTGGTGTTGGCAATATCAACATGAAATCGGCGTCCGTGTTAGTTGGGTTAAAACGTAAGGTTTTTAATTTTATATGTCCCCTGTTTAAAGCTAAAGTTTATAGCATATAGTAAACGCTGCCGTATTTGTAGAATGCGCTATATGTTTATGCGCATGTTTACAATCTCCCAACAAATTTTCTCGAGCCCAAGAAAGTTTAACTTTTTATAACACCAGGTCGGTAAAAACTTTAAGTCAGGAGTGAAAATAAAATTATAAGTTGTGCAAGGAGCAGAATTGAGCATAAAACCCAATCAGATGTAATATTTTAAGTTTTAATTTTTAAGCCGCTGATTTATAAGTTTGCGCTTACTATCTAATAGAACTACAAAATACAAACTTCGTATTTTAAAAGTTTTGCACATTACTGCTTCCCAATGCACTTCTTTTCACTCACATAGTTTCATCGCGAATTACTATAGGCTTATTTGTGTTGGTAGTTTTAAAGTTTGAAAATCCTGAATATTTGGCAGAACTTATAACTGTTGGCTGTTATTATTGGTTTGTTTGTTAGCTAAGTTTTTCACAATGAGTTTGTATTACGATGCACTTGGTTTTCATGGCGCTTCATTTTACTTTTTACTTTAAAAGTTTTTTCACATCAGGAACAATTGAAAGGTCTTTCATCACAGTGGGTTGTCATGTGGCTTTTCAAAATGGTAGAACCTGAAAACGATTTAAAACACACTGGGCACATGAATGGTTTTTCCTTTGTATGAATTCTCATGTGTGACGTCAATCCAGTAGACGAAGAAAAACTTTTGTCACACGTTGAACAGAAGTATGGCTTTTCCTTTAAATGTATCACCCGAATGTGTCGGTAAAGTTGTGAGTTATACCCAAATCTTTTACTGCAGAATGAACATTCATGAAGATTTGCACCAGTGTGCATTTTCAAATGAGTGAATAAATTCTGTTTGCTAAACAATTTTTCACAAAACGAGCAGCTGTAAGTTTTAACAGTGGATGCAGATTCATGCATTTTTGAATGTGAAAGTACTTCAGAGGATGTCGAAAATTTCTTTGGGCAAATGGGACATTCATACCATTTTTCATGTAAATGAACCCCTTGGATATGGCGATTTCTACTTCCCGGGCTGTTAAAATAATTTTCACAAAACGAACATTTGAATCGTCGATTATTTAAATGATTTTTCAAGTGTACATTCAAGTAGCTTAAGGATGTAAAACGCTTTGTGCATATTGAACATGCGTGAGATTTTTCTTTCGTGTGAGCCGTTACAATGTGTTCATTTCTTTGCCCCGATCCTGCAAATGCCCTTTCGCAAAATGAACATTTGTATGGTTTTTCACCCGTGTGAATTCTCATGTGCCTATTCAATCTAGATTTTTCTACAAAAGATTTTTCACAAAATGTGCATTTATATGGACGAATGTGATTATTGTGAACCCTCTTTATGTGATGTGTTCTACATTTGAATGTCTTAAAACGTTTCTCACACAAGTTACAAGGGAACGGTGTATCCTCAGAATGAGTAGTCATATGGGATTTGAGCTGACTGCTTTTGAAAAATTGTTTTGGACACAAAGAACATTTGTATGACTTTTTTCCTGTGTGTGTTTCCATGTGATATCTCAAAGTTGTTGGATTATAGTAGCCTTTGTCACAAAACGAACAAAAATGCGATTTTTCTTTTAAGTGTGCAAATTTAACATGAATTTGTAAAAGTCCTTTAGTCAAAAACTCATTTTCACACATTTCACACTTAAAAGGTCTTTCTCCTGTGAAATGTCTCAAGTGGCTTCTCAAACCGGATTTTGTAACAAAACATTTTTCACAGTGAGAACATTTGTGCGATTTCTTATCGTTGTGACTTTCTTCATGTTCTTTTAATCCCCAAGAAGTTACAAATCGTTTGGAACACTTTGAACAAACATACGGCCTTTCATTTGTGTGCTGGCCTTTCACATGATTATTAAAATGATCAAATCGAGAGAATATTTTTTGACAATATGAACATTGGAATTTTGAGAATTTGTGATTGCCTGACTTGTTTTCCAGAGGAGGTTGAGTCCGTGCTTTAATTATCTCTGGTGTCAACCTCCAAAGACAAACGACCAATTTCCTGGTAAATTAAAGAAATAACAAAATTATTCAAACTAGAACATTATGAAAAACAAAACTGCTGTACAAGATATTTTTTAATTTGCAAAACATCACAAGGATGGCTGCTGAAACATGTTCGAGGTGACAACTGATTCTTACCGATTTCCTAAATCCATTTTGTTTCCATGAACTGGAATATTCTATTATTTGCCGATTGATCACTTTACAATAAATAAAATAATTCAACGATTCCATATAGTCCAGAAACATCAAATGGCAAACTAAAAAAATGAGGAACAAAAATGTAGATAAATAAATAAAAACTAATTTGTATAATGAGAGTATTCTGAAAGCACTTAGGAGCTGAGCAGCTAACATGCAGCTGAACTGCGCTCAAAAATATTACTCCTTCTTTGTAAAAGTTATAAAAGAGAAGGGTCGAAGGATACAGATACAGAGAAAATTAAACTAAATAAAACACCGTATTTACTCTAACAAAAACCGGTAGATCTAATAAATGCTGGTATCTATTAAACTTAGGGGCAAATTAAAAGCTCCCCATAAAATATACTGAAGAAAATACATTTACAAACACAATACATACAAAAACACCATTAGATCCGATAAGAACTAATCCTTGCAGCTAGCAAATGCCGGAGGCTTTTATTGGAGAATAAACTGTAAAAGGAATGCAAATGCTAAAGTCTTATTGTTGTAAATGAACGTGTTACTCACACTATAGACAGTTAATTTACAGTCACAATCAAGAATCAACCTAAAATGTAAAGCGCACAATGTGTTTATAATTTAGTGCACTTATAGATAGGTACATTACGATTGGATTTGGGATAGTGGCTTCTCCTCTCGTGCTTCAGTACACTGACTGCCTTTTGGTACGGCCTTGACGAAATTCTATTAAAGTTGACCATAATGTTGTGTTTGGTCTAGCGCTACGAAGTTGTTGCAAGTTGCAGTAGTTCTAAGCATTATCTACCAAAACTATTTGTCATTTATAAGCATAGACTTAGTAATACATATTGCATATATATTTTATATTAGTCATTAGTACAATACCTACATACTCCGTGGGTGCTCCGCTTAAGTTAGCATTAAATATATAATATAATATATACAATACAGCATAATTTAGTATAATACTAGTACCTACTTCTGTCTACTTCAAGAAACTTTCACAGCTCCGCCGCAGGCCCCACTGTACTTACAAGCTGGGTCAGAATGAAATAACAAACGGGGAATACTTCAACTCAACAAAGCAACTCAGTTTAGGCTCAAATAGTTATAAGCAATGCAAGTCAACTCAATCAACCCACTTGAGTTACCTCAATTGAATCTGGGTATAAGAAAGTAGCGCAAATAAATATTTTATCGGAAATAAAATTGAAGCTCAATTCTGACTCCAAAGACTCCAAATGACGTCACATAATGTGATGTGGTAAATTAAAACAATTTTTTTTCCTTGGATACGAATATTTTAAATATCTTGACGTTTCAGACATAGAAACCCTAATCTATTTTGAACATTCTTGTATTTGATTACAATTTATGCACATATGTACACGTCATGCATGAATGCCACGAAAATAAATCTAGGTTTCTGTTAACTGAAATTATCAAGCACACACATATTATTATTACTACCAATGTGTTTCTACATACGTTAAGTTACCTGGGTAATTTTGAACTGCATCTCTGTAGATCACGTAGCGCAAATCAATATTTTATCTGAAATAAATTTGAAGCTCGATTCTTCCCCCAATTCCCCCAAATGTCGTCACATAATGTAATGTGATGTGGTAATCAATGCTCTTGGAAGCGGTATTTTCACTGAAAATACCGCTTCCAATGTAATGCTTGTAATGTGAAAATTTTTCACATTACAACATGTGACGTCATTTGGGGGAATTGGGGGAAGAATCGAGCTTCAAATTTATTTATTTTAATTTATTCAATTACTGATAATCAACTGTGGTAAAACAGGTGTAAGTAAGGAGCCTAAGTTGTTGGGGTGTCTTGAGATTTTTTTTGGGTATATAAAATAGTAGGTATGTGCTACCCAACAACAAATTGTTATTTGACGTTTAACCGTGTATCACAATATGAATAGAGAACAATCTAATGTTTGTGATACAAATTGCAAATCAAAGAAAATATAAAAAATATTTGACGTAAAGACCACATGATGATTTTTTGTGTCTAGAATTGTCATGAAATGCAAGCAGCGAATGAATGGTGAAAGATGGCTCAATAGTAGACGCAGTATCCATACTATGTTTTGCATTATGTAGCTTGTTGAAACACAAACAATCAAACAGTGTCACTAGCCAGACGAAACTTCTATCTCTCAACTAAAAGGAGTCCATTCTGGGAAACGTGCACTACCAGACAGACAAACAAACAGATTGACTCATACACAAACCATTCATATAAAGTAGCTTTCGCTACTTAATAATAAGTGCAACACTGAAAGCTGTGGTGTGGTGCAACGAAAGACATCTAATCGCGATATTGCAAGATGGTTGATATGTATTTTAAAATGTACATTGAATATACGCTTTTCAAAAATTATTAATTGCCAGATGAAGATGGATAAACTAAAAGCTGGCATTTATTACCCAATAAAATATGGTTTTGAATTTCTTAAAAGGCTTTACCTTATCGTTTTCACAGTTTTCAGTGCTGGCTTTTACTTTTTTACACTTATTTAAAGCAGTTTTATTTGAATTTGTTCAATTTTAAATTGGCGATGCGTAAAATCATAGATTACCATTTCAATTATAATTGTCAACAATTTCTCCACTGTATGCAAATTATCAATTAATGGTAATGGGATTGTAAATTATTTGAACGATTTGTAGAGGCATGGGTTATAAATAGGTTAATGAAATACTTAGTGAAAAACTATTAAAAAGTCAGCTGATATGCCCTTTGAATTTTTATATCGCTTAACGCTTTGAAACATTGAAACGTACTTGGTTCTAAGCTGTCCAAAGAAATGTATATCAAAATTTAAAAATATTGAGAGTAATGTACATGTATAAAGTAAATGTGTCAAAACTTACTTACTAAAATTTTTATTGTTTTTTGAATTTGTTCTTAACTAAACTGAGAAATAATTCAACTTTGATGTTTTGGAAAGTGATATTGGATATTATGGTGAACTGGATCATGTGCAATACCTACTATCTTATCAATTTTACAGATAAGGTATTTATCCTCTGAGCCAGTACCTCTTATAGCATAGCATAGTATATCTATATCTCATCAAAGTTAAACGTGAAATCAAGTCCAATACATTGTAAAATTATTCTTATAATAGTATATACACAAATGATTGAACACTTTACGACAAGAGGGTACAATTGACGACAAGAGGGTACAGTTGACGACAACATGGTACAAATGACGACGAGATAGAAAAA
>JAQFYB010007890.1:0-10335 GCA_034694085.1 Pogonognathellus longicornis
TAATTCAATTAGCAAATAAATCAAGTATTCACTATAAAACAAGCTAAAATTAAAACATGAAAAATAATGGATACATACGATCATTATTGTAGAACTAAAAATGTTCATTGCCACAACCAGGATAATTCAATTAGCAAATAAATCAAGTATTCACTATAAAACAAGCTAAAATTAAAACATGAAAAATAATGGATACATAATATAGTCAATGTAGAAATAGAAATACACCACAACCATACCATTTTAACGAACATGTACCAACATGCGAAATTATCTGAAAGCTTTATCAAATCTCATTAAAGCAAATAAGTAAAGTCCTTACAAGTCATATCATATTATTTGACGAAATGCATTACGAATGCGTGATCGTGACGAATTGAGTTCAATTTCCAAGTTGATTCCATCTGGACATCAAAAATTTGGTGCAGACTTTATTGTCCACATGGCTTTTGCGGCAATATATATTTGCGAATCGTTTGCCACAAATTGGACACTTAAAAGGCCGACGGTTTGTGTGCATGTTGTTTATGTGCACTACGAGACCATGAGCTCTGGAGTATGCTTTGTGGCAATCCTTGTATTGACATTTGAAAGGCAAATTGTGCACACTTTGGTGCCTTCGCATTGACCATCCAGTGCTGAACACCTTGCCACACTGCTCACATTGGTAGACAGAATCATACATCATAGGCAGAATTTGGGGGATATTGAGAACTGAATTACCAGTATACTGGCTTTCACTGTTTTCTACATTAGTTGGGTGATTCGTCACATCGCTGCTACTGGGTTGCATCATGTCATTGTATATTGCTTCGGGTTGGTAATTTGTCGTTCCAACGTGCAATGTTGTATTCTTGGCATAAGATCCGACCACTAGGCAATCCTCCAAAGGTGGTGGAATATGAGTCTCGGACGTACCACTGCTTTGTAATCCATCCGTTTGCATTTCTGCGTTGCTGCCTCCCAATGTCGATGTATTGAACAACGAACTCGTGTTTGACATGCCAGCCACTGCAACTCCGAAAGCAAAACTGTCTGTAGGAGAACCATGCACAAAAATATTTGTTTCAATATTTAAATTAAGCAATGGGTGATTTGGAATTAAATGTTTAACAGGCGTAAGTTAGCAATCTACCGTGTTCATAAGTATAGTAATCATTTCTACCAACACTAACAGTCCCGAAATTTGTAGCTGAGTTGATCGTGTATGACAAAACTGAAAAAAATTTACAAATTGTAATTAGAAATACAGTTAAGAAGTGAAATAAAATTTACAGATACTATTTGCTGAGTTATTGGTTCTTGTTTACAAACATTATATATATAGTGACAAAAATTTTATTATTTACCGGAGCCAGAGGAAGACAATGATAGGTCCACTGGATGAACGGCGTAATCCAAAGGTATGTCGTTCTCCATCATATAATTATGTTCTTACAAACAAACAAACGAACCGATTTGAACAAATATTTATGCTTGTCCTGGTCAAAGATCAGCGGTGGAGTGCTTTGAAGGGAATGAAGTAAGTGCGTATGTGTCACTCAACTAAATGAACGCATCCATGGAAGGGTTCTGTTGCTTACTGTAGGAACCTTTTGGGTGAGTACATAATCATTGTTGGCCAAATTTAAAATTTTCACTTCGAGGTAGGGTTAATGTTTGGAGTATGGAGGCAGCACGGACCCGTGGCCGTCAAATGAAGACTATCCTTTTTTGGTACACTCTGGTCTGTTGTTTAAACAGTAGTAACTTTAATGTCTCAGTAAGTGATTAGCTAAATCGCAAGAAGATGTGTACCCGAATATCTCCATACATACAGTGTATTTATTACAGTAACCACAATATTACGAAAAGGATTCCACATTCTGAATAATCGTAATTCTTATTATAATATTTGTGATTATTTTCAATCCCAACTTCTAGTATATGGTCATTATACGATAACTTGACTTGCTTCATTTACCAATCAATTTGTCATTTATAAATTTCAACAAGCCGATGTTAGGGATCCCTCAAAAAGCTATCCAACCCCACTCTCCAACACAATACCAACCAAGAATATTGTTTGCAATTTGACAGAAGAAAGGGTATATATATGAGGCAATCTAAGAACTCACACTAACATTGTTTTTCTGTATAAGCGTGTAGAAAGCAGGCTACGTCAATGTTGCATGTTCCTTTTCATTTTGTGTGGAAAAGGGGAATAGTGGTATAACAACAACAATACGCCTCACCTTTTTCACTAGAGTTAGCTCCGATTCACACTTGTTTTCCCTGTTGCCCCTGACTACATCTACAATGGGAATCTGATTGTCTCAAGGCACACTACATTAGTACGCAGTAGACAAGGCACAGCCACTTCGAGTTTGTCTGTCTCTGTTGATGTATCACATATTACACATATATTACCAATTCTTACTTCAGCCAAACATCTTGGGAAGTATTATCTTGTTGCATTTAATATTTTCAAAGTAATTTAAGCTGTGTACGATATATGCCTATATTTGCGATGACGTACTATTTCCAAGTAATCGTCTTAGTGAGCGTTCTTATGCATTGTTACATGCAAACAGTGTGTGAAATCATTACTGTGAAAGTCGAAGGATTATTCGGTCTACCGACTCTGGAAACTTACAAAAATGGGCCTTGTTTTGCTCCTATTTCAAGTGTTTGTGCAATGTACAAGTTCAACCAACAAATCTTGCAAACATTATGGAATTTGGATCTACACAATGTACGTGCAGTACAAAGTGTGTTCCCATTTCGCGCTGTGGAACCAACGAACGTAAGTTGATATTTCTTGTTTGAAATAGCCAATATTGATATTGTCATGCTATGTACAACAAATGGCTCATTACATATCGATTGCTCATTACATATCGATTGCTCATTACATATCGATTGCTCATTACATACGGATTGCTTATTTTCCTAATGTGTTGTATTTTCTTCCATGGTTTTCGTTTTAGGTAACTTTGATTTCAGAAGAGCATGCTGTCATACATTTCTTAGACGAGTTGCACAATATGAGTAAAAGGAGAATGGAAGAGAAATCAGTGATTGATAGCAACGGGCTTCTACACGCCTATTTTGGGCTTCTTCGTTTACTTCAGAAGAAAATGGACACAGTTCGCGACTGTGAAATTAGTTGCTTAAATGGAAAATTGCCACAACTTATACTGCTAACGCCCAAAACCAGTAGTGTACTGAAAGAAAAATTTGAAAACCTTGCTTGGACTACTATCGTTAACACCGTGAAAACAGAATGCTACGTGGACGACAAAGACAACTTATTCATTGATATTGTACATAAACAAGCTGACACAGCAGTTGCGAGTTCTCAATGGGGTACAGTAATATTATATGTAGTAATGATACTTTTTAACATTATCATTTTAGGCATATTTATGGGATTAGCCAAAAAAAAATTAGCTATTTCTTTGAGCTATGATACATACAGAAACACCGAAATTCGCCCTACTCCTGACGAATAACGTTGCTCATTCAGGTACACCATGCATTGATATATTATTTCCTATTCACACTTAGCTAATGCAGTATATTCTAGACCGCATAAAATTGTCATCTTATATATAGGAGGTGTCCTTGCACCTCAATGCAGGGCAATCGACAAAAGTCCCCGGCACTGGAGCCAAATACCAAAATTTATTCTACTTTTTAGTAGTTTTTTTTATTACTGTGTTTTTTCACAGTAATGTTTTACAGTTGCACATGTAATTGCACATGGGCAGGTCCCGAGCCTTTTCTCGGGGAAACTCTCGAGGCCCGACATGTACATTGCAAGCTATACTCTTTGGTTATGATGACTAGTGTACATGTACATTGCAAATTATACTGTTTGAGTATGATGACTATTTTGCATGTACATTGCAAACTATACTCTTTCAATATGATGACTATTGTACTTGTACATTGCAAACTATACTCTTTGGGTAAGATGGCTATTGTACTGTGCATATAGTAGAAACATTTATTTTCAGAAACCCCCATACTTAACACAAGAGCTCCCTCATCCCGTCCAAAAGCGTGCCTTATACCCAGTCTATTGTGCATATTAGTTAACATTAAAGGGACCGTGGTGCGGAAACGCTGTCCAGGCGAAATAGATTTTTTATTGTATAGGAAGGGCCCTCTAAATAATCATTTTAGTGCCGCGCCATTATTTTTGGGGCTACTTGGTGCACTTTTTCCCTACATTTTTACATGAGACGGCTCTACCTAACCACGGTTCTTTACGTTTTTCTAAAGCCCACGGTCCCTTTAGTGTTAAAGAATTACTGAACATAATATACGCACGTACAAAGCTTGTTAAAATAGAAATAACCATAGCGCATGTATAAGATTTTCATTGTCTCTGATAAGTAAATGCAACAAACTACACTTTATAGATTAAAAATAAGTGGGAAATGCATATTGAATGTCTTGCTAAGTAAAGCAATAAGGTTCAACAACTGAAACATGCACTGTATTCGCCTTCTATTGCTGTAATATACATAGTGTTGTGAAAGGGAATCCAAACAAAAGAAACGGGAGAATCTTGACACGTATGAAAATCTTACTAACACAAATTTGTGAGAGTCATGGAGTTGTCTAGCATGTTTGCAAATTATTAGGTGGCTCATAAATAATGTACAGTAAGTATCAAACTAATGGAGTATCAAAACCAACCCACATGAAATATCATACGTATTGTTGTATTTGATTTCGGTAAGACTATATTATTGGAAAGATTGTTAAATGAGAGAAGAATTGAAACTGAACTCACGTCAGTTCAAGTTAGCCCATAATATTTTGCACTATCTAAAGTGGTTCCATGGAAACTGATTACTTCGTTCAATAAAGCTTTTAAATATGTGGGTCTGTCCGTGGAAATCAGAACTTAGGTCTCATTTCAGTTTCTTGGCTTAAAACCCATTCAACCTCTCTATTATCTAAATAATAAAGGCAAAGTATTTACAACTTTACTAAAATATGTAAGCGGGATATGAAAAATATCATTGCAAGGTGTGGAGATGAGGCATGAAATACCTTTCACCTTTAAGCCAACACTGTTGAAAGACTTTCAAACTAAAGAGATCAGCAGCAAACGTATATAAAAAAAACGTCATGATGAAGCAACAAGCTTTGAATGTTGAGGGCGGAAACTACAGCAAAAACTTCCCCTTACGTCTTAAGTTACATGTTATTGGTGAAGCATAAATAAACACAAACTCTTTCTACACATGAAACCTGTTCATATGTTACAAACTGGACTAATATGATGTGATTTTACATTGCATGTCTCTTATTGGCCCACTCACCTTAGCCTCTTATACATACAAGAGAGAGAGAGAGTAACGATAAATGCAGTGGCAAATAAATTGTTCAGTCCTATGTCGAGTGTAATATCATTACACAACAGAATACCTTAATATGACTTGTATAATAATGCATTTCAAGCATTCTTTACAGAATCAAAGTTTGCTTGAAAGCATGACAGTAAATGTTACACCCTGCCAACATGTAGACTGGAGTACTGTAGTATAAACCCAATATAATATCGGTGTTAAATGCAATCAAATCTTTAACATCGGTTTCAAACTACACACCCCATCTGTATTTATCCTCGCATTCATGCCAGTAGTTCATTAGACGGAAAAAATTTAATAAGTTTAAATAGCATTTATTATAAGGCATACCAACTGTAAGTATACTACCAAATATGAATATAGCTTTTCCATTTAGCGTAAGACAATTATAACTAAAAATACTAACATTTTCAACAAAGAAAACAATTATAGCTTACATTTTATGTATTAATGTTATTTTATTTTGTGTTACCCACGCCCCTAATAATGAAATGGATAATTGTGTATTGCAAGTACGAGTAGAATTATATCATGAAATTAATCAATAAAAATAATAAAGCAATCGTATAATTGTAGCCTAGAACTAAAATATCATACATTAAAGTACGAGTTTAATTATATCATAAAATTAATAAATCAATAAAAATAATAAACTAATCGTATAATTGTAGCCTATAACTAAAATATCATAAATCCAAGTACGAGTATAATTATATTATAAAATTAACATTTATTTAATCCAAGTACACCTATAATTGTATCCTACAATTAAAATAATATAAATCCAAGTAAACCTATAATTGTATACTAGAAATAAAATAACATAAATACGTATATATAAAGTAGTATAATAAATAAATCAGAAAACTAATATTTAGTAAAAGTATACGTATAATAGCATAAGAGAAATAAAATGTCTTAAATTCAAGCACACGTATAAAAGCATTTTAAAGTGAACAGTGAATAAATGTTATTCCACTTAACATCTCATAGTTATTAACTAAACCTTTTGCACATGTAGGAAGTTGGGAACTGGTTGGAGTATATTGGGGTAACGAGACTTAAAAATAAATGTTGCAACTAATAACAATTTAAAAAATCTGCAATTCTGCAGCGGAGACAATATTTCTGTCTGTCTAAGTAAGTTTTGTTTGGCAAAGTATTCAAGTCTAACATAAATTTTGCAACCCTAAACATATAGTAAGGCAAATGCTGCAATTCAAAAAAATTATATTCCAACTCCAACCAGAGAAGTGCTGTAGAGCAAGTTAACTTTTTTCTATGCGTGCATTCCATGTTCCTCTAAATACTGGTGGGTTTGCCATTTGTCTTCCTACAACAGGGTTGCTGTTCAATTTACTGGAAATCGGAATCTGTGATACTTTTGACACCTGAGTAGGGATTCTGCTGCCTGCCTTCCTCTGTCCATATTTCAACTTACTAGGCTCTAGCGTGGGTCTATTGGCTTGCACCTGTAAAGTGTTAGGAAGATTGACACTATTTTCCGGAACCTGAGAAGGCATGTCCTGGGGGGTGAACTGACGCATTGGTTTTTTTGGGGGTAAATTTTTTATTGGGTGTAAAATATTTTGTTCCCGCTGCACAATAGAACATTGCGTCATGTCCGAGCCTTTCTCGTTACCAACCGCCGTCTCACCTGCATGAACATCTATTACCGTTTCAATTAATTTAGACCTTACTGAAAGTGGTTGGGGCTCTTGTACTATATCCACTTCATTGCCTAAGGAGACGTTGTCGTGTTGCGATTGAGATTTTCGTTTTTTCACTTCTTCATACACTACGTCATCTACAGCCCGTATGCGTTCACGGATATACAAAGAAGTAGAACCAGGTTGAGTTGTGAGTGAACGAAATCTTCCTGTCCTCCAATTTCCGAACATATAGAAGCCAGCTAACACAATTGCCAAAGAGATTGGAGCTCCCACACATACGACGATTACAACCCTGTGGAAAAGAAAAAAATGTTAAATATGGCCAAGATGCATTAAATATTGAATATTATGACAATGAATGATTGAAAGACCACCATACCCTGTGTGTTGGTGCCAAGTACAGTCAGAACGTGGAATTAAAGTTGAATTTTCAAAGGCACCTAAAAATACATGTAATGCATGTTAATCACAATTTTTAAGCCTAAACTGTTAACAAAATATGCAGTTGTTGGTTCCTAGTTTTTCAAACCTCGCACACAAACGAGATAACGAAAATCGGAATTTACATAATGGTCAGATTAATTTGTTGTCCTCTGTAATTTGAGTTAGATTAGCTTGTATGTAGAGTGGAAACAATTTGTTATTGATTTTATAAAAGCATGACAATGTACTTACTGGTGCAAAATGAAGGTTGAGTTATTATGAAAGCTGAGTCCAATAAAATGTCACCATGGCAGGTTTGCACAATATTTTGATCGTCGTTAAGATGCCCGGCCCACAGGCACCGGTTGGTAGTACAGGTGTCACAAGAGTTAAAATCCAAACAGCCACTGACTATAGGAAACAACAGTATCATTGCCGAGAATGGTGACATGTTTGCACCTTATTCTGACAAAGTTTCAGATTACAGCTAGTTTGTTTGTTCACAGTTTGATAGTTTACAGGAATTAAATAGCAGCCGTAGATTAGTGGACAGGGACTTGGCTCCCTAGAAGCGATGTATTAAACCCACTGAGGTCAATTACTGGTCGGTTCAGCTCACAAGCTCGGTTGTTGGTGACGATCTTGGGATCTGGCTTTAGTGGTGGGAGGATTGAGTTCTTATCTTAATATCTTAAAAAGTTGCACTAGCATTAAAACACAGTCTACCTGCAGGGAGAACAGTAAGCTCATTTATTGATGAAGTGACGGACTGCAGATATAAATACACAAACAAACAAATTGAGAGTGAGGACTGATTGAGGGTGGGTGAGTGTGAGTACAAATTGACGTACCAAGCCTAAGTGAATACTGATCCAAAAATGTGTAAACAAAATGTGAGAAAGTCTAGGGTGTGAATCAGTTAAATGTGATGGTGTGTGTATAAACAAAGAACAATTGCGTAATATTGTAACTTGTAATGATTTTAGGTATGCTTCTGTTTGTCTGTAAGTCTTAGCGTGTACCGTATAAAAGAATGAATTATGATAAGAATGAGAAACTGAAAAGTAGGAAAGATAAAAATTACGCCAACGTTGCAGTTACAAGTAACTGGGGTGAATAGGTTGGTTAGAAAAATGCTTACAAAGAATATTTTAGGGATTTGTATATATATAGCAGTTGACTGATTTATTAAGCCCAGTCACAATGTAAGTAGTAGTTCAGGCAGTTTAATGCAACAACCAACATTCGTGTTTGTATTTTGGGCAAAAGGACGGAAAGGGAATGAAAAAGGGATGGAGAGATGCTGAGCAGGTTGTTATTAGGTTTGAGACAACGATTTGTCATACACATTAAGGGGGGGCTAAAAAATGTACTGTCAACGCTTGGTTACAAACAAAATGTGTATCAAAATATACATAACAGGAGAGTTAAAATACATTTCAATGCAGAAGTGGTTGCGCTTGAAATATTAATATGTCGGTAATGGGAAAAAATTCCAGCTTTTACAAGCTGTAATATAGAATGTTAAAGTTGTCAGAAAGTCAGAAACGATTTGACTCAAACAATCTTAAACAACTGTAGTGACACTGCAGTTATATTTCAATTGCAACAAAGTTTGTTGCATAAGTGGGGGAAATGTTGCCCAGTATGTACCCAGTACATTTAATTAAACAATACTTCTAATTTATGAATTTTTTTAAAATTATTTCGAGGTTTTGTTGATGCGTGGCAGGTCTGGTTATATTTTTTTCAAATAGGAATACGCTTTGTTACGGTATGCATTATTCTTTGTACACTAGCTTTTTAAATAGTAGATTTTTATTGTATGGTTGCCAAGTAGAATATGCAACAACTTTGAATTAGTTGTCTGACTGTTTTGAGCCCCTCCTTAAAACACCAGTTGTTGTTTCGTTAAGTAAACTTCGACACTTCCAAATGGTGCCTTGTGAACTAAATATCCATGGGAAAGTGTTGCGACAGCAATTATATAAATAATGATAATGTGCATAACAAATTCGAATTATCCTTTACTTTACATGTTTGTTATAAGTTGTGGATTGTAATTGTACACATTGAGAAGAAGGGATGATATGTATTGACTAAAGAACCAAAGAATGTGTACAGACAATGTAATATTAGTGAGTCTTAGTTTAATGTGATTATGTGCTAGAAGCAAAAAATGAATAAGCTAAATATGCTTTATCAATAAAAATATCCAGGAATATAATTTATTGTAAGGATTGTCTAGTTCCTGAAACTAATTAGTTTCATACTAGTACAATCAGAACTATAAATGCAAACAGCATAGTAGAATAGATATTCTATTTCTGTTGTTGAGATGTCAGGTAACGCTGATATTGCTATTTCCTAACTCTCTATTGCTACGCTCAGCCAAACTATAAAAGAAGCATTTGGGAATCTCTACAGTATATATAAATCATTGCATAATAGCGAAATAACAATAAAAAGGTCAAAAGATGAATGAACGATAAGTAAAACAGTTTATTACTAAAGGAAGTGTATGTATTTGATGTAATTAAAAATTCCCATTTTCATGAAATGATGGTTCTGAAATCGAAGATGAAGTAAAAATATTTGAAATAAAATATTGTCTATGTTTTGAACCAAGAGTGAGCTCGAGTATGAAATTCGAGATTTTGATTTGCTTACATTTTTTCGAATAGCCCCAAAGATGCTATTTGGTTTTAAATAGTCTACGTATTGTCTGTGTAAACAGCACGAATGGTTTACCAGATTTGATACTTTTATATATACAAAATATCTCAATATGGTTGGTTACTGCACACCTAATGCATGTGTGCGCAACTTTGCGACATACAAAGAAATAGCATTTTCAATACACAGTCCAT